>JAMZAV010005814.1:0-58381 GCA_024449915.1 Sweltsa coloradensis
TTTTTTTTTTGGGGGTCAAAACGATTTTCATACTGCAAAAGCGAGCAGTTCGTATCATTGCTTGGGCTTAACTGAGTCATGCAAGTTTTCCTCCTTATATCCTTACCTGCTTGCTCTCTTATTCACAGCAGCCATATTCGTCACCAATAATGCATCCTTATTCCCCAGAACTTTACCATTCACTCCTACTCAACTCGTTCATCAGCCAAAATCCATGTTCCTTCTCACAATACGTCCCTATATTCCAAAAGTCCTCACTATCTTTGCCTTACTATTTATAACAAAATTCCAACTCATATAAAAACATTATCATCACCAATATCTTTCAAAACCAAGCTCAAAGAATTCTTATTATCAAAATCTTATTACTCAATTAATGAATTCTTTGATGACTTATCATAACATTGTTTTTCCTTAGCTTCATATTTAGTATGTTCTTCATTAATTTCAATGTTTTCCATTAACTTCATATTTCATCATTATGTTTGTATACCATCGTTTATTTTATATCACTAATTTTATGTATCATTGCCTATATTTGTAATATGTATAAATCAATAAAGGTGTATTATTATTATTATTTTGTAAAACTGTGTCATTGACATAATTATTTTGTGTACGGCACTGTGTCAAATATTCCTGTCTTTTTGAAGAGTGTAAACTAACCATAATTGGATAGTGGTCTGAGATCGTCCACGGCACTACACCTGATGCAATATTCATTTGTTTACATTTGACATAAATGTGATCTATTATCGACTCAGTCACTACCCCGGCTCTTATCTCTGACCGCGTTACATCATAAATGCACCGAGCATATCCCGCTTCAGAGAGAATCGACTCATACCGCTGTACTATTGGATTCACATCAATTAGGTTTATATTAATATCGCCAATATAGATAACGTTATCATATGCACTGCCATGCTCCGCTATCCACGACTCAACAATGTCCACGTACTCCCCTTTACTCAACGCATGTTGTCTATAAACAACAACTATTAGAAACTTCTTATCGTTAAACATTACCTCCCCTAAAAAACTCTCCACACCTTTGTAATTAATAGAAATAATCTTGAAATCTAAAGAACTATTTACGTATAGAATAACACCTCCACCTCTCTTATTCATCCGCAAATTTAAGTGACGCGTGAAGCCAGGTAAATTATAAATCATTGCATTCGTCTCGTTGACACTTACATCAGTAAGTGCAATTACTTGAAAGTATGGAATGTGGTCTCGTGTCCAAGCCTCGAACTCCATCCAACGCTTGTTTATGCTACGCAAATTGCAATGCAACACACAAAAGTTATCAACCAATGGAGTCTCTAATGAAGAAAACCAGTCCTCCACAGTATTACACTGTAGGATATTGACTATAACTGGAGGTTCATGATAATCTTCATTTTCATCACTCGAGACAAAAAACATTACTTATTTAGCCTTGTTATGGTTAAGGCTCTACTGGACCCTGTATTATTTCGGTGTGTTGCAGTGGTTTCGTACTTCCATCGTAGCTAACGACACAATTGAGATATCATTATAATTTTTTTTTTATTCTACTCAGTAAAGACGTCCAATGAACGTGTGTTGTGTACTTTTTCCAAAATTGTCCTTGTTTTTTAAATAAAATTTGTTAACTTTTGGGGAATATTTTAACATTTACCCTTTTTTCGCGAATTGTTTTAGGCGTTACCAAGCACTTTTTGGAAAAAGTACACAGCACACGTGTAAATAGACACCTTTAACTAGCATTTCTAAAAATCTGAGAATTTTTGGACAAGGGGTGTCCGCTATACAATGGAAGTACGAAAGCATGTTTCGGCGTTTTTAGGTTTTTTGACTCCAGAAAGTGGCGCAACCTACGATACGAAGTTTTTTTCCCACTTTGAGTGACGGTTATAATTTTTTTTAAAAATTTTGGTTCGATTGGCTGCATGCTTTGCTCGTAAAATACTGCAGGACACATTTAATCATTATCATAGATCTCCTATGAATGCTTCTTGGCGTCAATGTTTTTTGCACTTTTTACGAAAATTGTTCGTCCCGGGAAACACCCCAAAATTCATTTATTATATTCAGGGACCAGTATTTTTTGAGTCGTCCCCATCAGTCGTGAAAATTTTTTTTATTTCACAACCAACAGAATAAAACCAATTTTTAAATACATCCAGCCACGGCGCGTTTTTATTTTTATGCATCTCTGACCCTTTTAAAGTTTAACTGCACTGAATTGAAGTAAGACAATTTTTAGTGTATCGCCCTTGAAAGCGTGGATGTCAAATATGAAGTTAGGTGGAAGTGGTGGGGGGGGGGGGGGGGAGGGAGGGGTTCATGCAACAATCCTTTTTTGGGATAAACATAAACATCTCTAATGGAGACAAAAATGGGGTTGAAGCACGCGGAAATACTTTCCAGGATGAAAATAAACTAATCTAAATAAGTATTTTATTCGACTTTATTTGGCAATTAAAATTTAAACCCATTGTTTATATTAAATGGTTTTAAACAGTGTTCCCCCGGGGGATTGCCCGGCTGTAAAATTTAAAAATGAATAAGTCATAACAAAGGGGTTTTTTTGGGCTATTGCTTGAATTTAAAATTTTGGTAATAAAAATTATTTTTTTTTTATTTAAACCCACGGCAGGGGGACCTTTTTATTTGAATTAAGAAATTATAAAAAAAAGGGGGTGAGAGAAATCTGCCCAACTCAGAGTTGGGGGTTTTCAACCCCCGGGTGGAGGCACCTTTTTTTAATTAATTTCTATGAAAAGACTACCAGCATACACGTCATGTCCCCCCAAACTATAAAAAAATATCTGGACATCAAGCAAAAGCAAAGCCTCTGATGTAATTCGCCTTTGGTTCCTTGAAACCCCCGTGTTATGAAAGTAATTTTAAAAAAAACTTTTTCTAACTCTCTCTAACCTAACTCTTCTGGAAAGGGAAAAACAAAATTTAACAGTTATGCCGAAAAAATTTAAAAAATCAATCTGTGTTCCAAAAATAAAAAGGGAAAATTAAATCGTTTTCCTCATTTTATCTGGATAAGTTATCTCCCATTATACATTATATTTGAAGATTTAAAAATAAATTACGCTCAATCGCATACTGCTATTATTTTTGTGCAACATTGCCAACTGTAGGCCGATGACGCCACCGAGTCGTAAATTACCAGTGTAAGCGGACACCACTAGACTTTCATTTCGTTTCGAAACATGCTGCCCTTTTAACCGGAAATTCTGTCAATCGAGATAAGGCAAATTGGTTTATGTTCATTCAATTATTTTTCGTGACTCTGTGCAGTTATTATTTAAATTGTATCCCCAAATGAAAAATAAGCTAAAAGAATGTGTGGTGTAGGTGTGAAAGGGTTTAAAAGTTGAAAAAAAAATTTGGTCCATGCTGTTTATTATAAATCGGAAAATTAAGACTTTCGTGTTGTGTTGAAAATAATATTTGACTTGGGTCGATGGTTTTATATGTTTAACCTTGGCTTTATAGTAGGTGACATGACGCTGTTATTTTAGTACTTTAGACATAAATTAAAATGACACACCGGGGGTTTTTAAACCCGGGCTGGGACCTTAGTTCCGGGCTGTTTTTCCCAACTGGTTTGCAGCCCCAATTTAAATCTGCCCTAATTTTTTTCGTTTTTGTACATTGTTAATAACGTGCGTAGAGCAAAACCTAAAAAACTAAGAATACGAACCTCTTACCCCCTGGGTTGGGGATTACATTTTTTAACCCTTGCTTTATAAGTAGCGACTTGACTCTTTTATTTTGTACTTTAGAAAAAAATTAAAAAGTGACTACCCGGGGTTTAACCCGGGGACCTTAGCTGTCCGTACATGTAAGTAAAAAAATAGACCAAAATTTTAACTTTTTTAAATGGTGGCTGATATTATTGGAAAGAGCACCCCGGGACGCAAAGGTCCCGGGTTAAGCCCCGGTGTAGTCATTTTTTTTGAATTAATATATAGGGAACCTAAGGGGGCGTTGTCGGGTTCCCCCCGGTCGCGTGGTATAGGCGATTAACCCGCTAAATTTTCGAAAGCATACGTGAAAACCCGACCACGGACCGAATTATATTCATACTGTAAGAAACTATAATCTTTCCTTTTTTGCGTGGATATCAAAACTCTTCTCTATCAAAAATATTAATGACTTTGTTTTGAGTTGAAGTGACTCACATTTACACTGTTCCAAAACCCTTTAAAACTGCTCATGAAAAGCACGTAAAAATATTTTTTTCCATGGCTTGCAAAAACTTTTGGGTACCGACTTGCTTTGGGGCTATTGTGAGGTCCTGGGTTGTAAAATTATACTTTACTAGAAAAATATCCTTTAATTCCCAAACAAATCTTAATGCGAAAGTACTTTTTTACAACCTGGACAGGCGCGTGGTATGCGAGGTGCCCAGCTGCCCCCAACTGGCTGCGTCTCGCTTAGGTTGCCCTCAGTCAAGTACATTTGCGACGCGCGCAAACAGGGCCCCCTTTAATCAAAATGTTTGAATTTGGGAAAGCTCATCGAGAAAAGTAAATGCCTCTTCTTCTTCACAAATTATGCTTTTGTTAGTTATTGGTTTAGATTTTTTTTGGGCGCGAGTCAAAAGATACGGCGAGTTACATTTTCGTACCATGCTAATTCTTATGGGCGCTGAGACCCCAGAGAACCAATTTCCTTCCCGCCTTCAAACTTTGGTTCCCTATATACTCTAAATTAAAGTATTTGAGTCGATATTTTTCGGGGAAACAATGCTAAAAAGTAGTCTAACGGGAAATGTATTTTAAGTCTACTATGAAAAAATTTTTTATTAGGGGCCCTATTTACTTTTTTATGGGAAATTAAAATTTGGTGGATTTAAAAAAAAAAACAAACTAATAAATTTTCCGCTGAATAGGGGGACCATTTTTTCGCAGTGATTGTATTTGTTGTAAAGTGCATATAAAATATGAGTAGGGCTCGTTTTGGAAATTTTTTTGTGTTTTGATTCACAAGACCCTCCTTATTTCGTACGCTGTTTCAGTAGATCCCTGTATTGAACACGCACACAATCCACAGTTGACCTGGTTTTTGTTAATTTTGTTTTTGCCCTGAGAAGTGATTGGTTTTTATCATGAAAAAGAAATTAAAATTGCTCCCCCGGGTATTATAGATCTCAGGGTTTTTACTCTCCGGGCGGGTTTTTCCCAAACCAAATAAACTTAGAGCGACGTACTATTTGTAGTATTTTGCCAATTTCAAATTGTGAATTGAATATGAGGAAAAACATTGTACGCACTGCACTAGAAATAAAAACTAAAAAAGGGTTGCATCCCGGCATTCCCCCTAAGGGGGTCAAGAAATTTCCCGTATGAAACTTTCACTAGGATTGCTGGTGACCGGGATTCAACCGTTTCCCTTCAAATCAGGTCTCACGCGTTATGCATAGCTACCTCTAACGGTAAGCCTGCGGGTTCGACAAATGCCCCTGTCAGAGATGCTGGAGACATGTCGAAATATTTGGGGGTCTGGAAAAAATTTTTTCCAAACAGACCAACAAACAGAGGCTGTTTTTTGTGTAATATCTTTCCCCTCCGCCTCGATTCCAATAACGAACACTTGCCAAAGCCCGGAGAGTCATTCACACTTTAATAAATATAATTTTTTTATACAACCTTTTACCACTTCTACCGACCTTCCCCAGGGTGTTCTAGTACGTTTAAAGCAAGGCCGAAGGAAAAAATCCAAGAGTTTTATTCCATGTAGTAAAAGCAGTGTTTTTTTTTTTTGTCCAAATGGACTTGGTTCGAGCTCTCATGCACTCATTGGCTCATTACCAAACGGGCACACCCGGGGAAACCCAAAACGAAAAACCCAATTGAAATTACTTTAACATTTACACAAAAGGTTTATACTGATCAAAATATCAAATTTTTGTAAACATGTGATTTTAAAAAGGGAAGTAATAAAAATTTGACACAACAAATAAAGGGAGCAATGTTTTTCAGGGCAATGATGTACTTCGTTACGTATTTGACTTGCGAAAAATGGTGTTGCTTTAAAATTTATTTAGCATTCTTGAATAGAAAAATATGTAAAAGGTTATTTCAAATGTCCCCAGAATAAAATTATAACGCAAGTAAAAAAACATAAAAATATACTTGGGAAAAAAATTCGTTACCTTTCAAATTTTAAACCATTACATTGGGGTTCCTTCTCCTTTACAATTATTTTTTCACTTCATTAAATTTAAAATCGTGCCTTTCCGTCGTTGTAGCATACGTGCATTACATGGGTCCATTGGGTCAGCTATTGGGTATAGGTATTAAGAAACACATTTTGAATAAATTTAAAGTATAGGTATATCATGGAAGTATTTTTTACGAAAATTAAAAATTTTTGTTTTTTATTAGGCCGCCCCTACAAAAAAAAATGTCATAATCAAAAGGCCAAAAAAAGTTTTTACTTTTTTTATCTTTCCGTTTAATGCGTCAGAAAATAAACGGAAGCATAAACTCAAAATAGTACTATTTTTTGTACATATACTACTGTTTTAATTTTTTTGGATACGGGCTTGATAGAAAAAAATGTGACAGTTTCAATCGTATTGAATATTCAAAAAGTCCAAAGAAAAAATAAAACACATTTTCTTTAGAAGCCATTTTAAATTCCCATTCTTATATACCAGCATCAAAGGATGTGCATGGTTGCATGAGGGGGTGGCTTTGCACAGCTAGCTAAATATCATCCTGATTATGAACGTACTATAGCGCAATAACGGCACGTTACCGTACGCACGCATAATAAATTTTAAAAATAAGTAGATTAAAAAAGTACCAAACATGCCCCAAGTTGTTTGTGGGGTTAAATCAGCGTTTCTAATTTCTTACTTCTTTCGGGCGTGTTTCGATTCCCCAGTTTTCGTCGGTAAGATTTTACACTTTTTTTCATTCTCACATACATTAATAAACAAATTTGGGGAATTTTCCCATCTAAAATTTACTCAATCACCCCAGTCTAGCCCCCCCTCTTTTTGTAAACCCTCCACGGGGCGGACTGCGAAAGATGTGAAATAAAAGTGCTTTTGCGCCTCGCGGACCCTAGACCGGCTCACGGGGCCCCACCCTATCCCTATCGTATCGTGTCGTGCTTCTGCTCATCGGGCAGCACAGCCTACATTGCAACTGCGGGCCCTCTATTGGACGGCTATTTTTCGAAAATTCCCGAGTGACATTTGCGAAATCCCACCTCCAGTGCCTCTTTCAAGCTCCCATTATCACCAACTTAGGCCTACAGGCCAAACTCCGGTAGACTCTTAATGACACACAAAATTTGAAAAAGGAAAAATAAAACAAAGAATTATACAATTTAATGCTATCTATCAACAAAAAGAAGAAGAAAAATAGTAGTAGTAGTAGTAGTAGTAGTAGTAGTAGTAGTAGTAGTAGTAGTAGTAGTAGTAGTAGTAGTAGTAGTGTAGTAGTAGTAGTAGTAGTAGTAGTAGTAGTAGTGTAGTAGTAGTAGTAGTAGTAGAGTAGTAGTAGTAGTAGTAGTAGTAGTAGTTAGTAGTAGTAGTAGTAGAGTAGTAGTAGTAGTAGTAGTAGTAGTTTTTTTTTTTTTTTAATTGTTCTTTATTTGGAAAAAATACAAAATACAACAATTTCAGACTTCCGCAAAAACTACTTACGTAGCTTGTCTGCAGAGTCTCTTTAACAACAAAACATATACAAACAATATCTCTGACTCTCATTTTGTCGTGATACAATAAATTCAGATAACAAAAAATGAAAAACATTCTAAAACTAAAGAGTAACACAATAGTATACAATATAAGAAACATTTTACTACCATATAACCTCCCTACCAAAGATTACATAACTTCAAAAACAAAAACAAAAACAAATCATAGACAATAATATTCATTTCCTTTTTATAATCCATTCTTTTATTTTCCTCTTCACCTCATTCATAGATTGTAATGATTTTAAATTGTCAGTTAAGGTATTTAAGTATTTAGGTACAATAATTTTTCTTTCCTGATCTCCATAAGTGTTGTAACTGGTTGCCGGTATTAAAAATCTATCTCTATTTCTTGTATCGTATGTATGTTGCGTCACAGCTAAGTAGTAGTAGTAGTAGTAGTAGTAGTAGTAGTAGTAGTAGTAGTAGTAGTAGTAGTATTTTTTTTTTGAATTGTTCTTTATTTGGAAAAAATAAAAAATACAACAATTTCAGACTCCGCAAAACTACTTACGTAGCTTGTCTGCAGAGTCTCTTTAACAACAAAACATATATAAACAATATCTCTGACTCTCATTTTGTCGTGATACAATAAATTCAGATAACAAACAAGAGGTCGCTGGCGCGACCTCTTGCAGTGCCTTCCCGCGCCGGTACTTTCCGCCGCATGTTCCTATCTGGTAAAATAATTACTAATCCAAAGAAAGCGGAGTAATTAAACTTAATTTTTCTCAAATGAATTTGAACAAAATAAGAATGAAAGAAAACACTGTACCCCCTCAAAATATCAGTGTGGTAAAATATAAGAACTTTAATTGTCAGGAACACTTTATGAAAACAAAAATATGATGCGAGCTGATACGTTTTCCCCAAAAAACAAAATGTAAAATTTATTTCATAACACTTTTAATACATCTAGGGTTAATTTTTCTCTGAAAGGCCTCTGCCGTTTACGGGTGGGGCCCGCGATAAATTAAAAAAGGCCAAAACATATTATAATTGGAACTTGGGAAAATTAAACCCGAAAAATTTAAAACTTTAAATTTTTTCCAGTACGAAAAAAAAACTTTGGGGAAAATAAAAAATATTGAAAAAACAAATAAAAGTAATCACAAAAAAAAAAAACTGTAAAAACCAAAATTTCTAGTGTCTTGCAGGCGTAGTCTCTTAGAAACAATATAGATTTTTGATGCACCCCCCAACCATCTTGGTTATGCGGGATTTTTTGTATTTTCCTTTATTTTTTAAAAACCGGTTGGGAAAAAGGGGCCAAATCTAGCAAGTCCCCAAAATAAATTTTAAGTTTTAGTTTTCTTTCTGGGGGGGGAAACGGTGGGGAGCTTTAGGTATTTTATGGGGTAAACACTCCCCCGTCAACAAGATACTCCTAAGAGCGTTGCGAAAAATTCCCCTACCAAAAACTCATCAAAGAATTTGGAGTTTACTAGAAATGAACTTAAAACTATATCGACATAAAAATGTTGTAAACAGTGTTTTCCGGGGTACTAATGAAAAAATGACGGGAAAAAAATTGTTTTTTAAAATCATAAAATAGTTCGCCTTTTACAGTTGACAAATTTTAAAATTTCCTAAAAGGGGCCCAGGGGAACCAAAGTTTTGTCACACCCTCTTGACAAGATTTTTCTTCCTCTTGGTTTCACCGGGGAAAAATAGTTTTCGGAGCCCCAGTGTTTGGACATATCTATTAAAAATAAATAGCAACCCCTCGCCAAATCACTTAATTTGGGTTTCCAAATTATTGCGCTTTTGGGTTTTGGGCAAGAGGCCCCACAATGAAAATTCCAGCCGGGCAACATTGACGAGGGGCAGCGAAGACTAAATTTTAAATTAAAACCCCCTTGTTTTTGGTAAAAAACAAGTGGCTTACATTTTCCCCGCGGGTGTGGCGAAAAAGCCCAAAAAATTCGTAAATGAAACGGACGAACTATAAACATAATGAAAGCAACAAAAAAAAAATTGCTAAATTTTGTATTGTAAACTCCCGGGATCACCAGGTTAATATTATGGAGTAGAATTTTATAAAACGTAATTTTTGGGAAAAATCTCCCCTGTAACCTGAGAAAGATAAAAAACATTTTATGTAACACCCCTTTTTAAAAAATCTATTTAAAAACGTTTTTGGGGTTTTTGGAAAACTTTAAAATGAAACGTTTTTGAAATTTTTAATTTATTTTTATTTATTTAAGTTTTTCCTTTTTCAGTTTTTAAAATGATTAACAAAGGGGGAAAAACTAAAAAAAACCTAATAAAATTATCCCGAAATACAATAAACTACTTTTTTTAAGGACTTTATTTGAAAAGAAGAATTAAAACAACAATGGAAATTTACCCCAAACAATTTGTTAAAAAATAGTTTTGGGTCGGTTCAAGCAAAAGCATTCTCGGGGGTTTTTGGAGGTTCAAAATGTTTAAAAAACCTTTCATTTTATACACCCATTACACGGCACCCATTTAGAAGGGGGCCTAACAACAAAATCCATTTTTGGAAAAACGTTTTGAGATCATTTTAAACCCAGTTCATCTCTAGTGAAAATTCTTTGTTTTTCCCGGTTTGCAGGGGGTTTTTCTATTAGCGCACGAAACAGAAAAAAAAATTAAAAAAAAAAAAAGGGGCCCTTGTTCCCCTTTTTTGGCCAAATCTAAAACTTTATATTATAAAAATTTAGGGCCCTGTACCCGTACCATTTTTTTAATTCCCAATGGTAAAACCCGCACAACGCCCCAAAACCGGCGAAACCACCGGCGAATTATACTTAAAAACTAAAAGGGGAGCCCGCAGCCTTCCCAATCACTATATAAAACCCGGGACCCCAAAATTTATATTTCTTCATAATTGGGGCCGGAAACCCGTCCCATCGAACTCGCAACCTCCGGGAGGCTTTTTTGCGTTGGGGCACTGTTGCCGTGAAAAAATGGGGGGAAAAAACTCACTTTTAGTGTTGTGAAAGGGAATTTTGTAAAGAACCCACCCCAAAATAATGGGGTCCCCGGTGGGGATGCCATAAATTTTGGGCTTTTTTTACTTTTAGAGGCGGGGGAGTTCCCGCAAGGGTGTTTTGTGTAAGACGCTAGGGGGATGGTTGTCAAATGTTTAGATAAGTAAGTAATTTGTTCAACGGAGAAATATTGGGTCAAGATCCCTGGCTAATTATTTTTCCCACATGTGTTACACGGGGAGCCCCCAAATTTAAAGGTCGTACCCGAATGTTTACTCGAGAAAACCCCCTCGAAACCCCAGACTTTTGTGGAGTAACCACCGAAACAAAAAGTAAACAAATTTCCCCACCGCTAGACCATGGGGCCCAAACCCCTTTGATCTGTTAAAAAAATTTTTAAATGTCTCAATACCATTGTTTTAGATAATAATTAGATGAAAAAATGAAAAAATATAAATAATGAGAAAACCAGGGAAGAAAAAAATTCGGTACTTAGTGTAATGCAATTTTTAATCAAATGATCAAAGGGAAAGAAAAATTTTTTAAGTAACTTGTGACACGCAAAATTTTTTATCATACCATGAAGGGTTTCACTGCCATACGGGCAAAATTTTATGGCACGTTGCCCCCTCACAGCGTTTCAAAAGTCGACATTTTTTTTAAAAAATCACGAATGTTTTTATATTTTTTGGTGAATATTTTAAAAACTCATACAGAATAAAAAACAAAAAATAAATCAAAGGTGTTTATCTTTATTTTAACCCAGGGGTTTAAAAAAGATTTAAATTTTTCAGTTTTAAAAAGTATATAGGATGCCGTGCGTATTTTTTTTATTTTATTGTTAAATTTCCCTATTTTTAATTACAAAAAGTAAGGGAGATAAATGTTTTTTTAGAAACGTGTTTTAAGCTATCAATATTTATTTCTAGGAAACGCCCCAGTTTGGGCGCGTTATAAGCGAAACACGTGCCCATAGCTTGACCCAAAATTGCACATTTTTTCATTATAAAAATTTTGCGCCCCCTTTGCGTCCACGGGGCCCCCCAAATTCCAAATTTAATGTAAATTTTTAACTTTTTTAAACCCCATTTTTCCACAAAAATAAAAGGCATTCAATCGAGAAAAGAAGCTTGGGAGAGTCCAAATTTCAACTCCCCCCCCCCCCTCCGAGCCTCCGTTCGACGGCGAGACATATCCCCCCCCAAAAAAAAACAAAAAAAAAACAAAACAAAACCCCGGGGACTATTTTTTCCGGGAGAGTCAAATGGGGAAAAGCCCCGCTTTGCTCGGGGATTATGATTCTGGGGATAAAAAATTTTTGGCTAGCATAAAAGTATTTTCCCAAAATTTGCCCAAAATTATTTTCAGTGGCCCCAAATTACTATTTTTGGGCTATTTGACTTGAAAAGAATGTTTAAGTTAAATTTGTTTTTAAGTGGAAACCGGTCCCCCGTTAAAATTTAAAAGGAGGGAATTTGCCACAGGCCATTTTTATGACTCCCAATTTCCCACATTTTTTCTTGAACACGGGCCCCCAAAAAAATAAAGGGTTTCAACCTTTCGTATGGTAGCAGCTGGTATCGAAGGTTGAAACTCGCGAATGAGGATATTGCTTCTGACGCGTTTGAATACTTTTATCGGTGAAAACATTTTCCCCCCTACCATTAAAAACAAACACAAAAGAATAAAAAATGAATACTTTTTGTCAAAAATGAACATCCCGATGACGCGGGTATTAATATGACCTTTTACGTACTTTAACATTTATTAAACAGTCCTACAATTTTTTGGTTTAAAAGTGCAATTCAAAAATTTCAAATTTTAAATTATACGATTTATATGAGACAAAGACAAACAACACTTACATTTATACTCAAAAAATTTTTTGTCGTCGTGGGGAACCCCCTTTTTTTGACTACCTCCCCGACGGCGACGACAAAGACAAAAACGGACGGATTTATGACACAGACGGAGACGAAACCCCGACGTGGGGAAAACCCTGCCCTCCCCATATGCTTGGGTGGTTCTGCCAGCACATGTCTGTCCAAACCCTTTTTCCCCCGCGTATCCCTTACGTCCCTCCCTTCGTTCGATTAGCCCAAATTCATAAATATGAGGCCCTTTAAAACAAATCCAATCCAAAAAAATTCTTTAGCTATTTTAAACCCAAACGCATTCAATTTCTCCCGATATGGTTAGTCAGTTTCCCTTTCCCGAAAGTCCCCTTCTCCCCTTCCCCCCGCTGCGAGATGACACTGAACGATGGGGCCCCCAAAAAACTTAAAGGGAATGCAACAGCGCTCGAGACTAAGATTTCCTTGCGTAAACCAAACCCAAACCGATATACGATGGAATCGCCCACACAAAAGCCAACCCCCCACCACAAAAATTTACGCTCCCAAAATTTTTTTTTTAAAAATTGTATTGGGCCCAAAAAACCAAAAAATCCCGGTGAATTAAGGGAATGCCAAAATTTTAGTTTAAAGGAGGGAAAGGTTTTGAAATGGGTTTTTTAAATAACATTGTGTAACGCAAAATTGCTAGCAAACAAGACCCTTTTTTACTATTGGGTGCGGGAAAAAGATTATGAACATTTACGTTATCTTAATAACATTTTTCCTTTTTTGATCCGATTTCATTTCAAAAATTTTCATACCAATACCTTTTCAAAAGAAAAACCACCATGGCCCAAAAGGGGTTAAAGTATGTTTTAATCTTCTACAAAAAAAAAAATAAAAACAATCTCTCCAAGATAAAAAACGTTCCCCCAAAAAAAATAATTTTTATGGGGCACCCTTTATGAACATTGAATGAAACTAACTGTTTTTTGGCACTTACACAAAATGTTTGGACATGATAATCGCATTAAACCCCGCTTTTTGGAAAAAAATTTTTCAATATCAACGTTTAAAGTTTGGCAAAAAAGTTTTAAAACAAATATTTTGGGTTTCGTAATCTGAAAATTTTTCTGAACAAAGTGGATTCGCAACTAATAAGCAGGAAAATTTAAAATTTTTTGGGGAGTATTCTATTAAAAACTATCGAGCCCATGCGTATTTGAGTTTCGTTGTGATAAAACCCCCAAAAAATTTATAAAAGGACTTTTTATGAAAAAAATCGCAAGTGTAAAATGTCAAAATTTTTACGGCGGGCAAACTTGCATTTTGGAACAAAATTACGCCCCCCAAAAAAAGTATGAAATTTTAAGGAGTGATGCTGTGTTCTTTTGAAATCCTGATTGTAAAGTTTCGTTGACATTGGTTAATATCTTCTACCTCAAATAAATGCATAGGTCTTGACGCGCTCCAAATGTACACACATACATAATCTATAAACTTTTGCAGACCTATAAGGCGGCTCCCGAGAGTCGCGCCCCAAAAATGAAACATTCTAAAACTAAGAGTAACACAATACGCTTTGAACGCAGTGGAGATCAAGCTGAACAAGTCAACACTGAAAAACAGGACATACCGACCAACAAAACCTTTACTTTGCGGGACAAATACCATGAAAACCCCAATACATGTCATCGGATTTTTTGTTGGTGCAAGGGGGACAACCCCAAAGTTTTTTGTTGATTTTTGAAAACACTTTTAAGTTAGGCAAAACACTGATACAAGACGTATCGATAGTGGCATTGAAAGGTTTTCATTTCCTTCTTAGGAATCACCTTAGGGCCTAAACATGTAATTTTTAATTGTATTATTATGACTATTTTCTTGAATTTGTATTTAAATTTTAAACCTTTTTTAATTGTTATTAATCAATGAATGTTATTTTTATTCTGTGTCCTTGTGGCAATATTGTGTTTGTACAACAGAGTTTTGTTTTGTTAAAACAATAAAAGTTCTCTCTCTCAATATAAGAAACATTATACTACCATATAACCACCCCACCAAAGATTACATAACTTCAAAAACAAAAACAAATCATAGACAATAATATTCGTTCCCTTTTTATAATCCATTCTTTTATTTTCCTCTTCACCTCATTCATAGATTTTAATGATTTTAAATTGTCAGGTAAGGTATTTAAGTATTTAGGTACAATAATTTTTCTTTCCTGATCTCCATAAGTGTTGTAACTGGTTGCCGGAATTAAAAATCTATCTCTATTTCTTGTATCGTATGGAGTAGTAGTAGTAGTAGTAGAGTAGTAGTAGTAGTAGTAGTAGTAGTAGTAGTAGTAGTAGTAGTAGTAGTAGTAGTAGTAGTAGTAGTAGTAGTAGTAGTAGTAGTAGTAGTAGTAGTTTTAGTAGTAAGTATAGTAGTAGTAGTAGTAGTAGTAGTAGTAGTAGTAGTAGTAGTAGTAGTAGTAGTAGTAGTACCCAGCAAACACAAGCGTGCGGGGAGACACCGGTATTGGTCCGGGCACTCTGGGCAGCGTGCGGGCTACGGGCTGCGGTCGGCCGGTGCTAAGCTCTCAGGGCGTCGTGCGGGGGCCCCGGCCGGGCAAATTTTGGTAATTAGCTGAACCTAGCCCGGTAGCTAACCGGCCGTAGCCGGTACATGCCCGTGTGAATGATTTCTTCGTTCCGCCCAGCCATTAAACCGTACGGGTCCCATGCATCCATGCCTAGACTGCCCAGGCGCTCCCCGGCCGTAGCAGTACATGCCCCGTGAATGTATTTCTTGTTCCCCCCAGGTATTACCCCGGACGGACCCAGCAATGTAACTGTCTATTAGCTGCCCTGCACACTAACCAAGACACAAAATGAATTCTGTTCTGTTTAACAACTCGTTTGTGTATTCTCTACAATGAATTTTTGGAGAGCGTAAGCGAGCGAAGCGAAGATTCCATTCACTACACTGGAGAAAAAAATCCGGAAGATGTTTAGTTTGTTTTTTGTTTTTGTTGTACTTTTGGCTGTTTGTTAACACGATTCGCAAAACATAATCCAATTGTGATGAAAATTGTGTGGCCTTTGAAATCTCTGAACTAGAAACTGCCACGTTTTTTAGTGCGCAACGAAAATTTATTTCTTATGAAAATCGCAATTTTACGATTTTTTTTTCATTGTTTGAAAATTTCTTCGACTTATAAAACGCATACATTGCCTTGTTCGATTGTAATGATTGTTTTACAGAAACCTTGTCTTGATGAATTGATATATTCGTGTGAAATTGAGCGCAATCAAAAAATTATTTCTTATAATAATTGCAATTGGATGATTTTTTATTTTTTATTTCTTCGAACTTATAAACGTACATGCTTTATCTGATTGTAATAATTTTTGCACAGAACCTTAATTTATAAATTAATAAAATCGTGTGAAATTGGAACGTAATCGAATAATATATTTTTGGGAAAATCGCAATTTTACGCTTTTTTTCGTTTAAACAATACGCTCAACCAACAACGCACCTGAAAAAGCGTTTGCGAAGTTGTCCTAGTAATTATCATTGCTTACATATAATAGCTTTTGGCCCTGCTTAAATTTCTCTTGTAATACCGTTTAAAAGAAAAGCAACACGTTATAATAGTGTAACTTTTTACCAACTGAAACAAAAAGAGTCATGAACATCTCTAATGGAAGTTCATTTAATTTTGGTGTGCATAAACCCAATAGAATAAGTACCGTTATCTATAAACGATCATTCAGCATCGCATCGGACAGCATATACTTTATTTATGCATATGCACCCGCCTCGGCCTGTATCAACTACAGGAACAAAACATTTCGAACATGCGCCTTCAACACAAAAACGCTTGGACTAGATATAATTTTTTAGTGCACCATTTAAAAAAATAAAACTGAATACCCATTTGTGTAATATATTGAACACTATTCAAACAACATCCAAAATAGTTAAAAGGCGATACTGATGCGGCCACAGAGCAGCGCACAATGAATGAGCGTTAGTGGCGAAAGCGAAGATTCCATTCTCACTCACTGGAGAAAAAAATCCGGAATGTTTTTTTTCTTTCATTACTGTAATTTTTGTCACGAGTTAGCAAGATTCCGGCTAAACCGATTCTCCAATTGCGATGAAAATTTTTCTGGGACCTTCGAAATTCCTCTGAAACTTAGGAACTTACTACATTTTTTAGCGCAATCCGAAAAAATATTTCTTATGAACATCGCATTTACGATTTTTTGCGAATTTTTAAATTCCTTGACTTACACACGTACATGCTTATCCGATTGTAATGATTTTTTTTTTACAGACTTAATTTTATGAAATTATATAATTTGTGTGAAATTAGAGCGCAATCAAAAAAGTATATTTCATGATATATGGAAATTTTACGACTTTGTTTATTTTTTTAAAAATTTCTTCGACTTGATAACATCGACATGCTTCCGATTGTAATAATTTTTACAGAACCTTAATTTTATGAATGTAATATATTGCGTGAAATTTTAGTGAAATTGAATAATTATTTCTTATGAAAATCGCAATTTATGTTTTTACGTTTTTAAACCAATTACGCTCATTCCAACAACGCGCCTGAAAAGCAGTTTGCGAAGCTTCCTAGTAACTACAATTCAGTCAAGTCGATTTGCGGTTGTATCTATAGGTGGTTATTCCCCCAAGCATCAAGTTCTCCGGGCGTAACGTTAAACGGCTTGGCTTACAGATGGGAGATGCGTGCTGCTGGATCGAGTTCGAGACACTTACAATTGAATTTTATTAACAACTTGTAATTTAAATGTGTGAATATCCACCTACAGGCAATCGGGACTGCATGTCACAGCTTGAGAAATATAGCGATATAATATGATATTTTATCAATCAAACTTTTTAATTTAGGGTTTTACATTTAGCTCACAGATCGCGCTACGGATGCTTATTAGATATTGTCAATGGACGGGCATAGGCAGGGGATCGGCCGGGGACCGTGCGGGGCGTGGACAGGGTGAGAGCATACGGTTTACGGCCGGGCCACAGCGGGCATCAAAGCGGTTTATTAAAACAACGGGCACGCACGGGCTATGGCCGGGGGCAGCTACTGGTTAGCCCGTACGGTCCCCCGTCACGGGCCGAGGGGGACACTCCTAGGCTGGTACCAGTACGGGCCAGCCGGCCAGGGCCCGTACGAGCATCCCGAGCGGGCACCGGCCGGTACATCACATTTGTGTTTGCTGGGTAGTAGTAGTAGAAGTAGTAGTAGTAGTAGTAGTAGTAGTAGTAGAAGTAGTAGTAGTTAGTAGTAGTAGTAGTAGTAGTAGTAGTAGTAGTAGTAGTAGTAGTGTAGTAAGTAGTAGTAGTAGTAGTAGTAGTAGTTAGTAGTAGTAGTAGTAGTGTTAGTAGTAGTAGTAGTAGTAGTAGTAGTTAGTAGTAGTAGTAGTAGTAGTAGTAGTAGTAGTAGTAGTAGTAGTAGTTTTTTTTTTTTTTTTTTGAATTGTCTATTTGGAAAAAAAATACAAAATACAACAATTTCAGATCCGGCAAAACTACTTAGTAGCTTGTTCTGCAGAGTCTCTTTAACAACAAAAACATATACAAAACAATATCTCTGGGACTCCATTTTGTCCGCGTGATAGAGAGAGAATAAATTCAGATAACGAAATGAAAAACATTCTAATACTAAAGAGTTAACACAATAGATACAATATAAGAAAACATTATATACCATATAACCACCCACCAAAGATTACAGTCTTCCTGATCTCCATAATGTGTGTCTCTGGTTTGCCGGTATTTAAAAATCTATCTCTATTTTGTATCATATGTATGTTGCGTCACAGCTAAGTAATCTGTGTTCGGAAATAGTTATCGTTAGTATCATAATCATGTAAGTTCATTACAAACATTTAGATCAGTATTGACTTTAAACAGCAATGCATGTTTGAAAGATAATCTTGGAAACCAGTCTAATATGGCCCCGATATTCCCACTATATCAAGCATTGCAATAATCGTTTGTGCAACAACGTGTCGAAAAGCTTTGCTGAATCTATAAAATTGGTTAAAACATTAAGGTTGTTTTAACGCCCCCTGGACCAATATCTGCGAAGTCGTCAAGCAGTTTCCTGTACTTTTTCCCTTTTTGGTACCCATAGTAGTAGTAGTTCAGGATTAGTAGTAGTAGTAGTAGTCGTAGTCTTATTCGAGTATTAGTAGTAGTAGTTAGTCCGTAGTAGTAGTAGTAGTAGTAGTAGTCAGTAGTAGTAGTAGTAGTAGTAGTAGTAGTAGTAGTAGTAGTAGTAGTAGTAGGTAGTAGTCAGTAGTAGTATTTTTTTTTTTTTTAGAAAACTGTTATGTATCAAAAATTACAAATACAGAATTGACAAACCCCACAAAACTACACAGTAGCTTGTCTGTGGGGTAAATTTTTAATTACATTTTTACAACGTTTTGTAAGTCTTGACTTTCTTAGTCTTGAAAACAAAAACAAAAAATGCTTACATTTAATTAACAAAGATAAAAACACAAATGCAAATATTAGTAATTCAAATCTACACATACAAAATACAACATTAGGTCTATATCTCATTTCTAATTAACCATTTCCTTTATTTGCTTTTTTATTTCACCACCCATTTTGTTTAAGTTGCTTTAGGGATTCTTTTTTTTTTCTCCCTTTCCGGGCAATTTATTGACCAAGGACCGGAATAGGTAGCTTTTCTGTGTCTCCGTACCTTTATAAATGTCATAGGTATCAATAATCGTAACTATTTTTGGTTTATGGTCATAATGTGATACAGCTTTGTACTCTGATGAGAAGTAATTCAGGGACCATAAAAACATAAAAAAAATGCAGTTTTGAAGCTGTTAAAAACTCACTAGTTCTTTCTCCAAAAATTACCCTCAGAATTGACCTTTGTAAATTTAGCACCTTTTTTATGTTTGTTTGTGTTTGTGTTTTTGTTGTTTTTTTATATTTTTTATGTAAGTAGTAGTAGAAGTAGTAGTAGTAGTACTTAGTAGTAGTAGTAGTAGTAGTAGTAGTAGTAGTAGTAGTAGTAGTAGTGAGTAGTAGTAGTAGTAGTAGTGAGTTAGTAGTAGTAGTAGTATTAGTAGTTAGTATTAGTAGTAGTAGTAGTAGTTTTTTTTTTATTGTTCTTTATTTGGAAAAAATACAAACTACAACAATTTCATACTCCGCAAAACTACATATGTTAGCTTGTCTGCAGAGTCCTTTAAAACAAAAAAATACTAAACAATATCTCTGACTTATTCTCATTTTGTCGTGATACAATAAAATTCAGATAACAAAAAATGAAACAATTCCTAAAAAAGCTAGAGTAACCACAATAAAATACAATTATAAAGAAACATTATACTCCATAAACCAACCCACGAAGATTACATAACTTCAAAAACAAAAACAAATCATAGACAATAATATTCAATCCCTTTTAGAACTCCCATCTTTTATTTCTCTCTTCACATCATTCATAATTTTAATGATTTTAAATTGTCAGGTAAGGTTATTTAAGTATTAGGTACAATAAATTTTTCTTTCCTGATTCCATAAGTGTTGTATGGTTGCCGCCGGGGGGGAAATAAAAAAATTTAAAAAATCTATCTCTATTTCTTGTATCGTATGTCTGTTGCGTCAAAGCTAAGTAAGTTATGTCAAATAGTTATTCGTTAGTACATATATTAATGATGTTCATTACCAAACATTTAAAACTACATTACCAGGTATGTCTACTTGTAAGGATACATGATCTTAAAAATACGTTTCTGAATGTTAACAATATCTTGGCAGATATGTACGGATGTAGCGCCCCATGCTAGTAAGCCATTACCTATTATAGACTCTAAAAGAGCGTGATAGACAAACTTTTAAAAACACCCCCCATGACATATGCTTAGAGTCTATACCTATAAATCCCACTATACAAAGCTGATCGAATCCGGATTACATAATTTCCCAATATGAAAAAAATCCATTTGAAATGGTGATCTATGTATGACACCTAAATACCGTAAATCTGTTACGTTTTCTAGGTTAGGTGTCTTTACACATTACAATTATCATTAATGACAGTATCCCCTTTCTATGGTTTGCATGCAAACAGGGCGTTTCATTGAAAAACACAATTTCTATTTTCTGATGGGACATAAAGGGAGTGTGTATATAGATCTTTGGTTTTTCTTAAAATTAATTGTTAGACCATATTATAGTGAGCCATCCTCAACAAATTGTAAAATCACGCTGCAATAGCTTTTAGCAATTTCTAGATTTTTGTGAAACATCACCAGCGATGTATCGCAGCGTACAAAAATGCAAAGCAATTCTTTACTTCCTTTAACATGTCATTACAAAATGAGGTAAAGCAAAGGCCCAGAATAGACCCTTGGAACTCCTGACGTGATTTCAACATTTTTGCTTAGAAACATTATGACTTTCAAGCCATGCATCTGTTTGAAAAAGAAAAATCTTGTGAAAACATTCTAAGATGGCCCCGATACTCACCACTGTATCCAAAGCATGCAATAAATCGTTTTTGTGCAACAAACGTATCGAAAAGCTTTACTGAAATCTATAAAAATTTGTCAAAAACATTAAGGTTGGTTGTTTAACGCCCCCTTTACAAATATCTGCAAAAGTCTCAAGTAGTTTCCCTGTGCTTTTCCCTTTTTGGTCACCCATTATTGTTTTGTGATCAATTAATTTTAAAAATCATTTAAGGTTAAAGTAGTAGTAGTGTAGTAGTAGTAGTAGTAGTGTAGTAGAAGTGTAGTAGTAGTAGTAGTAGTATGTAGTAGTAGTAGTAGTAGTAGTAGTAGTAGTAGTAGTAGTCAGTAGTAGGTAGTAGTAGTAGTAGTAGTAGTAGTAGTATTAGTAGTAGTAGTAGTAGTAGTAGTAGTAGTAGTAGTAGTAGTAGTAGTAGTAGTAGTAGAATTTTTTTTTCTTAGAAAACTTTTATTGATCAAAAATTACAAATACAGAATTTACAAACCCCACAAAGCTACGCAGTAGCTTGTCTGTGGGGTAATTTGTTATTACATTTTTACAACGTTTTGTAAGTCTTGACTCTTCGTATTGAACACAAAACAAAAAATATTACATTTCATTAACAAAGTATAAACACACAAATCAAAATTAGTTATTCAAATCTACACCTTACACAAATACACATTAGGTTCTATATCTCATGTTCTAATAACCATTTCCTTATTGCTTTTTATTTCACACAATTTTGTCGTTGCTTTAGGTATTCTGGCCAATTTATTGAACAAGGACGGCACGTATGTAGCTTTCTGTTGTTCTCCGTACCTGTTATAAATTTCACTAGGTATCAATAATCGAACTTATATATTGTTTATGGTCATAATGTGATACAGCTTTGTACTCTGATGAGAAGTAATTAGTGACCATAAAAACATAAAAATGCAGTTTTGAAGCTGTTAAAAACTCACTAGTTCTTTCTCCAAAAATTACCCTCAGAATTGACCTTTGTAAATTTAGCACCTTTTTTATGTTTGTTTGTGTTTGTGTTTTTGTTGTTTTTTTATATTTTTTATGTAAGTAGTAGTAGAAGTAGTAGTAGTAGTAGTAGTAGAGAGTAGTAGTAGTAGTAGTAGTAGTAGTAGAGTTCGTAGTAGTAGTAGTGTAGTATAGTAGTAGTAGTATAGTAGTAGTAGTAGAGTAGTAGTAGGTAGAGTAGTAGTTTTTTTTTTATTGGCTTATTTGGGAAAAAATACAAAAGACAACAATTTCATTTACTCCGCAAAACTTACCTTATGTAGCTGGTCTGCCCAGAGTCTCTTTACAACAAAAATACATAAACAAATATCTCTGACTCGCATGTTTGTCGGGATACAATAAATTCAGAACTAACAAAAAATGAAAAACATTCAAAACTAAGAGTCACCCAATAAAATTACCAATATAAGAAAACATTATACTACCATATAACCACCCCACCGGAAGATTAATAACTCAAACAAAAAAACAAAAAATCATAGCAATAATATTCATTCCTTTCTTATAATCATTCTTTATTTTCCTCTTCAACCTCATTCATAGATCTTACGACTGGTGACGAATTTTAAATTGTCAGGTAAGTTATTAAGTATTTTAGGTACAATAATTTTTCGTTCTGATCTCCAAAAGTGTTGTAACTGGTTGCCGGCGAATTAAAAATCTATCTCTATTGTCTTGTAGCGTATGTATGTTGCGTCACAGCCTAGTAATTTATGTCAAAATAGTTATTCGGAGTATCATATATTCATGATGTTCATTACAAACATTAAAAACTACATTACCATATATGTCATACTTGTAAGGATACATGATTCGTTAAAAAATACAGTTCTGAATGTTAACAATATCTTGCACATATGTACCGGATTTGTAGCGCCCCATTGCTAGTAAGCCATACCTTATTATAGATCTACAAGAGCGTGATAGACAAACTTTAAAACACCCCACCATTACCTATGCTTTAGAGTTTTAATACTATACAAAGCTGATCGAATCCGATTACATAATTTCCCAATATGAAAACTCCATGTTGAATATTGTGATCATTATGACACTAAATAAGTAAAATTCTGTTACGTTTCTAGGTATCTTTTACCACATACAATTATCATTTATTGACAGTAATCCCCTTCTATGGTTTGCATGGAAACAGGCGTTTTTTTCATGAAAACAATTTCTATATTCTGAGGGACATAAAGGTGAGTGTGGTATATAGATCACTTTGGTTTTCTTTTAAAAAATTAATTGTTAGACCATTAATCGTGAGCCCATTCTCAACAAATTTGTTTTAAAATCACGCTGAATAGCTTTTTAGCAATTCTAGATTTTTGTGAACTTACCAGCGCTGTATCGTCAGCGGTCAAAAAGCAAAGCAATTCTTACTTCTTTAACATGTTCAGTTACCCTAAATGAGGTAAAGCAAAGGGCCCAGAATAGGATCCTGTGGAACTCCTGACGTGATGTTCAACATTTTTGCTTAGACATAGTGATTTCACAGCCATGCATCTGTTTGAAAGAAAATCTTGAAACCAGCTAATGATGGCCCCGATACTCCCACCTTTATCCAAAGCATGCCCCCATATCGTTTGTGAAACAAACGTATCGAAAGCTTACTAAAATCTAAAAAATGTCAAAACCATTAAGGTGTTGTTTAACGCCCCCTTTACACATATCTGCAAAGTCGTCAAGTAGTTTCCTGTGCTTTTCCCTTTTGGTCTGTTTGCTACCTCACTATTGTTTTTGTATCAATTATTTTAAAAATCATTAAGGTTAGTAGTAGTAGTAGTAGTGAGTAGTTGTAGTAGTAGTAGTAGTAGTAGAGTAGTAGTAGTGGTAGTAGTAGTAGTAGTAGAGTAGTTAGTAGTAGCTTTAGTAGTAGTAGTTAGGAGAGTAGTAGAGTAGTAGTAGTAGTAGTAGTAGTAGTAGTAGTAGGTAGTTTTTTTTTTAGAGAACTTTTATTGATCAAAAATTACAAATACAGAAATTGACAAACACCACAAAGCTACGCAAGTAGCTTGTCTGTGGGGTAATTTTTATTACATTAATTTTACAAACATTTGTTAAGTCTGACTCTTCGTATTGAAAAACAAAACAGAAAAATTATTACATTTCATCCAACCAAAGTATAAACACACAACCAAATAGTAGTAATTCAAATCTACACAACAAAATCACACATAGGTTCTATATTTCATTTCCAAAACCATTCTTATGTGTTTTTTGATTTTCACACCATTTTGTCGTTGCTTTAGGTCCTCTGGCAATTTATTGAACAAGGCACGGTACTAGGTAGCTTTTATGTTGTTCTCAGTAACTGTTATAAATGTCGCTAGGTATCAATAATCGGAACCATATTTCTTGTTTTATGGTCATGATGAGATGAGCTTTGTGACTCTGTGAGAAGTAATTTAGTGACCATAAAAACATAAAAATGCAGTTTTGAAGCTGTTAAAACTCACTAGTTCTTCTCCAAAAATTACTCTCCAAAATTGACCTGTGGTAAAATTTTCCACCTTTTTTTATGTAAGAAGCCGCGTTAGGCATTGTCCCCATGATAATATTTCCGTATCGTTTAAAGATGCTGCCAGTGCATAATCACACCGTTACCAAAAACGCTAGAACTTTACATATGGTTAAGAACACGTATACTGTACAATGTTAGACCTTAATTGCCTGCGTAACTTATTATATGTTTGTCCCATTTTAAATTCCCATCAATTGTTTACTCCTAGATATATGTGTTGAAGTATTATCTAAACACTTTTGGCACCGCATGAGTCATCATCACTCGTAAACACAACCCCTTTCCGGAAGTTTCTGTGTAGGAAGGCTAATTATGGAAAAATAAAATGTTAAGTTTTTAACAATTGGTAAAGGTGAATGAAATGCATGACCTTTGTTTTTTTACTAGGAAAAACGCTTAAAGTCCCGCCGCGTTGTTGGATGAGCGTAATTGGCGTGCATTGAAGCTGCCATGTGTTCTGCGGATTTTCTGTTGTTCTGTGAAAAAATCATTACTAAGTTGAAGATTTTTTAAAAATATTAAATAAATTAAACTTTGAAAAATTAACTTTTTTAAAAAAAATTAATTCGTAATTTTAAAAAAAGGAAACAATCGTAATTGTGAAATTTTCATAAGAAATAATTATTGATTGGCACAAATTTACACAAAGAATGAATTTATAAAAATTAAGGTTTCCCTGTGAAAAATATTACAAATAGGATAATAAAGCATGTAGGTGTTATAAGTCAAAGAAGTGTTTCAAAAAGAAAAAAAACGTAAAAATTCGATTTCATGAGAAATAGTTTTTGATTGCGCTCAATTTTCACACGAATACCTAAATTCATTAAATTAAGGTTCTAGTCAAAAAAATTTAAATCGGGACACAAAGCATGTAGGTGTTATAAGCTGAAGAAATTTTTTAAAAATCGAAAAAAAAATGTAAAATTGCCCCGATTTTATGAGAATTAATTTTTCGAATTGCGCTCAAAACGTGGCAAGTTCTTCGATTCAGAGATTTTCGAAGGGCCTCCATAAAATTTAATCGCAATGGGTATCGGTTTAGCCGGAAATCGTGTAACAGACACACAAAAATACAGAAAAAAAAAAAAAAAAAAAAAAAAAAAACATTCCGGATTTTTCCTCCAGTGTAGTGAAATATAATTCTCGACTTCGCTCGCTACGCCTCGTACGCTCATCAATAATTGATAGTTAAAACCATTATTTCATGGGACCATCTTAAAATAATTCAAAAAACCTTCATTTGATCACTTTTCTGATGTGGACATAAAGGGAGTGTGTATATAGATCACTTTGGTTTTCTTAAAATTAATTGTTAGACCATTATCGTGAGCCCATCTCAACAAATTTGTAAAATCACGCTGCAATAGCTTTTTAGCAATTTCTAGATTTTTGTGAACTATCACCAGCGCTGTATCGTCAGCGTTCAAAAATGCAAAGCAATTCTTTACTTCCTTTAACATGTCATTTACATAAATGAGGTAAAGCAAAGGGCCCAGAATAGATCCCTGTGGAACTCCTGACGTGATTTCAACATTTTTGCTTAGAACATTATTGACTTTCACAGCCATGCATCTGTTTGAAAGAAAATCTTGAAACCAGTTCTAATGATGGCCCCGATACTCCCACTTTATCCAAAGCATGCAATAATCGTTTGTGCAACAACGTATCGAAAGCTTTACTAAAATCTATAAAAATTGTCAAAACATTAAGGTTGTTGTTTAACGCCCCCTTTACAATATCTGCAAAGTCGTCAAGTAGTTTCCCTGTGCTTTTCCCTTTTTGGTACCCATATTGTTTTGTATCAATTATTTTAAAATCATTAAGGTTAAGTAGTAGTAGTAGTAGTAGTAGTAGTAGTAGTAGTAGTAGTAGTAGTAGTAGTAGTAGTAGTAGTAGTAGTAGTAGTAGTAGTAGTAGTAGTAGTAGTAGTAGTAGTAGTGTATGTAGTAGTAGTAGTAGTAGTAGTAGTAGTAGTAGTAGTAGTAGTAGTAGTAGTAGTAGTAGTAGTAGTAGTAGTAGTAGTAGTTTTTTTTTTAGAGAACTTTTATTGATCAAAAATTACAAATACAGAATTGACAAACCCCACAAAGCTACGCAGTAGCTTGTCTGTGGGGTAATTTGTTATTACATTAATTTTACAACATTTGTAAGTCTTGACTCTTCGTATTGAAACAAAACAAAAAATTATTACATTTCATCAACAAAGTATAAACACACAAACCAAATATTAGTAATTCAAATCTACACATACAAAATACACATTAGGTTCTATATCTCATTTTCTAATAACCATTTCCTTATTTGTTTTTTTATTTCACACCATTTTGTCAGTTGCTTTAGGTCTTCTGGCAATTTATTGAACAAGGACGGTACTAGGTAGCTTTTCTGTTGTTCTCCGTACCTGTTATAAATGTCGCTAGGTATCAATAATCGTAACCTATTTCTTGTTTTATGGTCATGATGAGATGCAGCTTTGTAATCTGATAAGAAGTAATTAGTGACCATAAAAACATAAAAATGCAGTTTTGAAGCTGTTAAAACTCACTAGTTCTTTCTCCAAAAATTACTCTCCAAATTGACCTTTGTAAATTTTCCACCTTTTTTATGTAAGAAGCCGTAGCATGTCCCCATGATAATATTCCGTATCGTATTAAAGATTCTGCCAGTGCATAATACACCGTTACCAAAACGCTAGAACTTACATATGGTTTAAGAACACGTATACTGTACAATGTAGACCTTAATTTGCTGCTTAACTTATTTATATGTTTGTCCCATTTAAAATTTCCATCAATTTTTACTCCTAGATATATGTGTTCGAATGTATTATCTAAACACTTTTGGCACCCGCATGAGTCATCATCACTCGAAACACAACCCTTTCGGAAGTTTCTGTGTAGGCAGGCATAATTATGGAAAATAATGTTTAAGTTTTTAACACTTGTGTAAGGTGAATGAATATGCATGACCTTTGTTTTTTTACTAGGAAAACGCTTAAGTCCCGCCGCGTTGTTGGATGAGCGTAATTGGTGCATTGAGCTGCCATGTGTTATGCGGATTTTCTGTTGTTCTGTGAAAAAATCATTACTAAGTTGAAGATTTTTTTAAAAATTAAATTAAATTAAATGAAAAATTAACTTTTTTTAAAAAAATTAATTGTAATTTTAAAAAAAGGAAACAATCGTAATTTTGAAATTTTCATAAGAAATAATTATTTGATTGCGCACAAATTTTACACAAATATATGAATTTATAAAATTAAGGTTCTGTGAAAAAATTATTACAATAGGATAAAGCATGTAGGTGTTATAAGTCAAAGAATTGTTTTAAAAAAGAAAAAAAACGTAAAATTTCGATTTTCATGAGAAATAGTTTTTTGATTGCGCTCAATTTTCACACGAATACCTAAATTCATTAAATTAAGGTTCTGTCAAAAAATCATTAAAATCGGACAAAGCATGTAGGTGTTATAAGCTGAAGAAATTTTTTAAAAATCGAAAAAAATCGTAAAATTGCGATTTTCATGAGAATTAATTTTTCGATTGCGCTCAAAAACGTGGCAGTTCTTCGTTCAGAGATTTCGAAGGCCTCCATAAAATTTCATCGCAATTGGAGTATCGGTTTAGCCGGAATCGTGTTAACAGACACACAAAAATACAGAAAAAAAAAAAAAAAAAAAAAACATTCCGGATTTTTTTCTCCAGTGTAGTGAAATATAATCTTCGCTTCGCTCGCTACGCTCGCTACGCTCATCCAATAATTGATAGTTAAACCATTATCATGGGACCATCTTAAAATATTCAAAAAGTCAATTTGGAGCATTTTGTTTACAATTTCAAGTACTCTATGAATAGCAACAACAACAGTATCGTCAGCATAAAGAAAAATATAACAATCTTTGACCAACTTTAACATGTCATTAACATAGACAAGATATAATAATGGACCTAAAATGGAGCCTTGGGGCACACCAGATGAACTTTTGTTTAATTTACTAAAATAATGTTGATATTTAACAGTCACACGTCTTTCTGACAAATAATTTCTAAATAATTCTAGTAGTGGCCCTCGTATTCCAATTTTTTAAAGAGCATTCAGCAGTCTACTATGAAGTAAGGTGTCAAACGCTTTAGAGAAGTCTATAAAAATTACCCCCACATGTGAATTTTTATTTAATGCATTGAAAACTAGGTCGGAAAAATTAGCAAGAAGACTCCCTGTGCTTTTGTTTTTTTGCAAACCATATTGACGTCGATCAATTATATTAAAGTTTGTCATATAGGAAATAAGTTGATCAGCTAGATACCTTTCCATAATTTTTTCAATTGACGGCAGTATCGCAATCGGTCTATAATTGTTAAATGCCATATGATCACCGTTCTTGTAAATCGGCCTCAAATCGAATTTTAACCTTCGGTATCATCTGTATTTAAATATTTGACTAAATGTGCAATATTGGACTATTGACAGAAATTAATTTAATGTCACTCATTCTAATCCTATCAATGCCCGGACCTTTATTACTGTTTAGATTGAGTATAATATCACTTATTGTTTTGGGAGTAGCTTTTTTAAAGTACATAGATTGTAAGGCATTATCATCACAGGCAGTAGCTGTCTCTATTGCACAGTCGTGTTTTATAGCCTCCACCTCATCCGAAAAGGAATTAACAAAACCATCAACTATATTATTAGCATCAAAGCTCTTCTCCATATACTTTAATATGACTTCGTCAGGAGCGTTTTTTTGCTTCTTACCAATAGCACAATTGATTGTTTTCCATGTTTCCTTAATGCTATCTTTACACCTAGCAAATCGCAATTTATAAAAATTACTTTTCGCTTTATCAAGGTCTTTATTTATAGTATTGTCGTGCCGAGCGCGTGAGTCTAGATTTTAATAACTGAACTTGACACTGTAAATAATGGAGGCTATTTGGCCCTTGGTGATTCAGGAATGGGAGGATTTCTAGGTGCTCCCTATTTATTAAGCATGTAACACTTTGTACTAACTATATATCTTTAATAATAGTTCACATAAACTTACTCAGTACAAACAGGCCTAATTTCATTGTCAAATCTGAAAACACCTCCTATCTCTGCTGAAGATTGATTAGAAGAGAGCCAATATGGCTGATCAGAGTGGTGGGGTTAGAGGAGAAAATCCCTCCTTTATCCCCACCCAGAGGCTGGATCCCATAATGTTAAATCAATGGAGGTACAGTTGTTCAATAAACAATCTTGAATGCAACACAAAATCTTCCATCTGTTGCATCCAAGTAGAAATACTCGTGACGTCGACAGTACTGCCGAGTCAGCTACAGCTAATCAGTTACAAGTCACGTACTAAGAGATACTGACCCGCCATGTGCTTTGTGAATCTGTGACGTAACAATGATTGTGTGGGAATCCAGCCCAAAAGGCTTTCCAATCACTGGTATGATAAATCAATATTGGTTGTAACCAATATTTATTTATCCATCTAATGATTGCTAATCATGAATTGGACAGACCCAATCCATGCCAGTTGTTTGACTATCTATCTATTGTCCTATTGTCCTATGCTTAACTATAGCTGGCACTGTTGATAAGTTATGCCTAAATACTATTGATTGATTATCAATAATCGACGAGTAGTGATCAAATTTCATCACTATATTACAGCCTTCCGCAATTTAAAAGAAGCATATATTTGAAATATTTATTCTTTTCTAAATTTGGAATAATTTTGGGGATAACTTGTCAACAGTGTAGGTTCTCAGTTTTTGGAACTGACTGTGATAGCTCTAGGGCTTGGCTCAATATATCTGATTTTCCTTGGGTTTCGCGAATTTATTTAGGCTAGGTGCAACATAAACTTTTAAGTTTTCGAACTTTTCTTCCAACATGTTAAAATGTGGAACTGTATTACGCGCGTGAAGTTTCTTTCTTTAGTTGTCCTGTGACAAACAAAACTATAACCTGATCGCGTGGGAACTTGGATTTGATTTTTGCCGCCGGGATACACTACCTGTAGTTGTTGTTGTTGTTGTGTCATCGATCGATACCATTTATGCCGGAGAATTGTTCGGTGGTGATTTTTTCCCCCCGGAACCAATTTGGGTTTTTGGCAATACTGATTGATTATCGATAGTCGATCGACTATCGATTGGGCGTCGAAGTTCGTTTGCGTCCCGTTAGGGCGGTAAGCAAACCGAAATCATTGTGTACAACAAGTAAGCGACATTTGAAATGTCAGTCAAATCAGTTATTAGTTCAGGCCTAGGGCCTACTGTGGAAATCGGACGTATCGACGATAAGAGTTTGTCTGCAGGTGCTAGGACAGACTTCTGTCCCACGGAGGTAAGTGCTTCGCTTTGCGCTTCGCCTCACTCAGAGGCGAGATAGCCCAGAGTTAGCCTCTGGGGTCGTGCTTAATTTGCACTCTTGGGGCGTTTATCAACACGTTCCCAGGCGCGCAGGGCTGTTATCTTAAAAAGTTGCACGCATCTTAGCTTACAATGTCCTGGGAGGCTAGCCTGTCTGGGCCTACGCGTTCATAACCAACAGCAAGCCAAGTGGGCAGGTAGCCTGGGCTAAGGGCTACCCAGCGATTGTCGTCCAGGAGGAATAAGATATTTCGGCCGGAACTACGTTTTAAATCGGCATTTTTTTGTGGGCTCGACCTACACCTACATCTAGGGCCTTGCATAAATTCTTACATAAATGAGCACGGTACCGTAACCTAGAAACACTATGTCTTTAGATTTTAGTATTAAGCAAAATATTGGAATACTAAATAATTGTACAAAGTAATATATAAATAGTCTACAATTAGATAGATATATACACATATTCATTTAACTTATATACCTAATTTAACATATATTATACCTATATCTAAAATATACTAGGCCAAAACTAGCTAGGCCATAGAATTAAGGCAAAAAATAATGTACATAACCTCTAGAATTAAGTATACATAATTATTTATATACGGTATGTAATGTTAGGCCAAACCCTAAGTCTGGCCACAAAAAGGGTAATACGATATAAAATTATTGTCATCAAAATGTAAAAATTGAACCCAAATAAATATTCTATTCTATTCTATTCTATATTCTATTCTATATTTGTTTAGGCTGGTGGCTAGGTGGCTGTGTTTGGTTGGGCTTGGTGGTTACTGCCGAATTCCGGAGACATTCGCGCCTAAATCCATTGTAGGCTAGGCTTGATCCTACAGCCTAGGCCTACCAGTTTGAAACCAAGATGAAAACCAGCGTTTACAGCGATTTGGATAACCGTTCAAACCATCCTTCAAAAAAATGTAAGTACTACTTTCAGTAATTTATTGAGTAATTACTAGGGCCTAGTTTGACTTTTAGGTTCTGGTTTTCAGTCAGCCTAGGTAGGCTAGTACCTAGGTTTAGGTCTACCCAATGCCTTGACAGAATAAGAATTACGATTGCATTCTTATGTATAAGTATAGGCTTAATAATAATTATTATTATTATCCTAGCTCTAGGCCTACATGCCTAGGCCTACAGTGTTTCACTGTGCCGTGGCCTAAAATATATTTAGGTAAGCTTACATTACTAGCCTACAGCTAGGGCATATTCTACAAGATTGAAGTACCTATTCTAGCTAGGCCTTTGCTTTAGTCTGGGGTATGTAGCCCAGTTTTGGTAATATTATTAATCCATTACCAACTATTTTATTAATTCTACTTGCCTACAGTTATTGTAGTACTGTGGCATATTATTATGCTAATGCCATTTTTTCCCCTTACTTCATCTAGGGCCTAGGCCTACTTGTGGCTATGCTAGGCCCAGGCCTAGGCTAGGCCTAGGCCTTGTGGCTTAAAGAATAACCCTGCCTACCTACCTAGAGGTGTTCAGACTAAAAGTTACTATTTTGGCAGAGTAGGTCCGCCCTACATAGGCTTAATTAGTTTCAATTTCATAGTTTTACATTGATTTCATTTCAAAGTTTCCACATAGTAGATTGATTCAGTGAACATTATTTCTGCCCAGTTCCACGGAACTTTTTATACGCAGACCCATGAATTGATTTCGGTAGTTCCAAGCAAGGTTTAACCATTTTCTTTTCTGGTTTTAGATTTAATTTACTACTAGGCCTAAACCTAGGCTACCTGCTTTTCTCATTCTTTCTAGGCTTTAGGCTGACAAGATGTTTCCTGCCCAAGTTTTATTATGGCTAGGCCTACTTATTTAGTTTTTATCAGTAATTTGTTCCAATTACTCAACATTAGGAAAATGTTTTGATATTGCCTTCTAAATATTTTATCTAAGCCTACTTATTTCATCAGATTGTTTTATTCCCTGATTGTCAGAGTTATTAAACTGCCTTGTCTTTTTACCCTAAATCAAATCATGTTCTGTTTGCTGTGGTCTTGGTTCTGTCTGCGTATGTTGGTTTTCAGAAACCTGCTGTTCCGATGGCCCGGCTAATGCGTCAGTCGCTAGGTGAAGAGGACGTTACCCGAGACATCGACCTCGACACTTCCATTGACCGATGTCGAGTCCTCGTCCGCGCCCAGCTCAACTTCTGGATTCGCTGATCGTCGTGCCACAGAATGTGGTTCATCTGCGGCTACATGGACGTGCATCGTTGGACTAAGATTCGCCGACCCTCTGCGTTTCCTCAGGTACCAGATTGCTAAGATAATACAAAAAACAGTTATTAGTCCTATGGTTACGTAGCCTATGGAATGGTGGGTTTTGCTTTCAATTTTCATCTCTTTTATTTTTTCAATTCGCTTTAGGAGCGTATTTATTTTTAGGCTTCGCTCTCCCTCTGTTGTCAGAGTAGACTGCTCGAGCGCTAGTGCGGTTATCTCGTCCATTTTAGTTAGATTATCACTGTTAAGGTGGTCATATTCTGCGTCTAGCAAGACTGATATTTACGTCGAGTAAATGAAATGGGGCTCGACATTTACATGCGTTTTGCCATTACTAAAGGGCAACAATTTGAAATCGTTAGCGTGATAATAGCAATTGGCTGACATTGGTAATATTCCTGTTCCAGATACAGTTACCGTTCACCCTGTGGAACTGTTCGACGCATGTCAACATCGCTGGACCAGCTTGACTGCCGAGTGGACGCTAAACACCCATGCTGATCGATCCGGTGTCCTGAACCACCGTGGACGAAACCCGTCGGGGAGCAGCCGCCGATCACACAGCCTGTGCGCCGCTTCGTTCAGTCCGAGGAAAATCGCAAGTTCGCACGAATCCGCTCTATACGTATAAATTGCTAGATCCGCTGGACAAATGACATTAGTAGTGCTCTGTTGACATGTTAAGAATTCAGACATGGTTAATAATACATAGGATTGTCTGTCTACTGATATTGCCAAATAATCTTTTAAATTTTCTATTGTTATACCAAAGCCTAACTTCGTGTCAAGATAGGGCAGTGATTTTATTTGGTATAACTCAAAGCAACGATCACTAGCTTTTAGTGGTATTTTAACGAATAACCGTACTACCTTAGAGGTGGCCATCACTTTTACCTTGGCAATATCGTAGTAGACGTAGACCTGGTCGATAGATGTACCAGTTATGAGCTGGACATCTTGTGGAAGATTAAGAACTATGCCTTGCAAGATTTTTGATAAATTCCCAGGATTGAGAAATATCGAACTCAACCTGCCACTGGACGTTACATCCAATGCTTCTTGTATCTGCATCAACTGCTGTTTTATATAGATAAGAGCTACCTCTAATTTTCTGACAGTAGTAGTCAGCTTGTTTATATATACGATATGTTGTTTTAGTTCGTCTATATCGCTGGTCAGTGTCTGAACACTGGCTCGCCAGCTCAAAACTGTCCCCTTTAAATAGTCAGCTACCTGTTTAATTTCTTGACTATTCTGGGTTACCTGTACATCTAGCCCTTTCATTACTGTCAGCTGGCTCTCGACGACCTGGGTGATTGCGGTTTGTCGACCTATTACTGCTTCGACTTTATCGTTAGTGTCGGTCACTTCGTCAGTAGTCGCGGTACCGAATAAAAATCTAAGTAGCTTCCCCCCTGCATCGATCAAGGACCTTTTATCTCGCGATTTCGGCAACAGCTAATTGCAGCTATGAATTTCGTAATCGACTTCCCTCAATTCCAATTCTACCCGGGAAAGTTCCAGTTTTACTGATCTCGCGAAATCGATGTCGAATTGGCTTCGTAGGTGAGGTATGTTCTCAACGTACCTTTGGGTCCATACGACTGTAGCTCTTAGAGATTTCATAAGTTCGGTGTATTCCGTTAGGTCAATGTCGAGGCTTATCGTCCACCAGTCCCCAGTGAACAGTACATCCCCTTGTCTTAGGAATACCAACCCCTGATTCAACTCTTGTGTTTCGCCTGCCGCGAACGCTGCCAGTAGGCCGCCTGGAATCAAAATACGTTGATATTGGTATTTCTTTGGTTACGACGGGAATACTCTAGTTATACTTTTGCTGTCGCCGCCGCTTGTCTTCCCTTTCACTGTGAAATGTGCAATTTCCACAAATTCCGTAGCCCTATTTGCATTCCACATCTCACTCTCCCTTTTTTTTTCACTTGGGCCATACACCCGCATAAACCGTCCGAGATTGATCTAAACTTGTACGTTTTAAACAAAAAGTTCATGGCATGGTACGGGACGTTGCCATCAAGATATAAATCAACAATGCGTTATTCTTATTTATTTTATTTTTTATTAACATTAATGGCTGTGCACGGTTTGTTTATACTGACTCCGATACGCTGGAATCTCCTTTTTCTCTTTTTTTTTTTTAAATCCGCAGAACCTAAATTTAGTACTTAATACTTGTACATATAAGGCTTGCTGTTCAATCTCGGACGCAGACTGTATGGTGTAGACGGTTCCGGTGTTGGCGGAGCAGCTTGTGGCGGTGTGGCCACTGCTTCCGCGTTACTTGCATCTCCAAATACTTCGTCCTGTACTTCCGCGTCTCCTTGCGCGTCCTCATAGTCAGAACCTGGAGTTAAGGGACCACTACTAGTTGGTTCCCCTTCAGTTGTAACTACAACTCATTTCTTCATTTCTTCATTTTGGTTAACATTTTGCATTTCCCCAACAACGTTTGCCGTGTTTTGGTCCTCAATGCCTTGGGCATTGTCGAGAGTAGTATCTTGACTTAATATTGCGTCCTTATTTCCTGTATTTTCTTTCTCTACAGAGGTTCCGTCGCTGGTACTTGCTTTCTCGGTATCCAAAACATCGGGTGACTGAGTTCCAGTGTTCTCAATCGTCTCTTCTTTTTCCTCTTCTTCTTTGCTTGAGTGTTCTTTGTCTTCGATCGACTGCTCTTCGTCTTCGATCGACTGCTCCTCGTCCTCGATTGAGCTTTCTTCCGAGTCGCTCGATGTTTGTGACGAGTCGCTTGACATCTGAGACGAGTCACTGCTTGAGCTGACAGGTTTGCTTGTAGAAGGTTGTTGGTGGAGGTTAGTGTCGTGCGTCATAGGGATAATTAAGTAGGCTTAACTTAGTTGTCACTATTTATTAGATCAAACAGCACAATACAAACCAACTCATTACATGCCATGTTTGTCAATCCCCTCCCTAGTCCACCGCCTTGCAAACCCCATGCACTAGGAGGGGGCGGTCTGTTTGAATTACACCACATCTCTCTTTCTATAAAAGATAATGAGAAAGTAATGATTAATCATATAGACAAAATTAAAGGATAAGTTAAGCTACAAACTACTTAGTATAAGTAAGGTATTCAGGGAATATAAATTTCCCAGATGATAAACACTATTTCGTTGGATAAGCCTACAAATTGTTTTTATTATTTAAATGATGTAAATTAGGTTTATACGAGTCTTGAATAGTATCTTCAGTGAAGACGAGTCTTCCGGCTACTTTGACAAGCAAGTAAGGTCTATTCAAGCCCTGGAGAGTATCGTCTGGGAGGACGAGTCTTCCGGCTACTTTGGCGAGCAGGTACCGTCTCCCTCTGGGTTTGCTTCAACGTTTCTCCTGTTAGGTTTACTGTGGTGGACGATGTCGAACTACACGGCACAGCGGTAGATCCTTGGGAAGACGGGTTGTTGTTTTCTCTTGAGTTGCAAGGCTCGGCTGCAATGAGATGTTTACGGTTGCGCCTGACAGCTCCCTTGCTGGTGTCTACCACATACGACCTTGGTTCCTCCGTAGACTGATTGATAGACCCGAACCGTTTCAAATCTACAATCCATACCTTCTCTCCCTCTGCTAAAGGGCGTAGATCTGAGGCACGGTGTCTGAAGTTGTAGTCGACCACTTGCTGATCTTTCTGTTTCTTCATTTCCGATTGTATTTTTTTGTGGTCGGGAAGTTTCGGTCTCAAGTGACAGTCGACCTGCGGCAACGTATCGCGAAGATTTCTACCCATTAATAGCTGTGCGGGTGTCGCACCACATGCTAATGGAGTGTTGCGATAAGCTAATAATCCCAAGAAGGGATCCTCAGATTTCTTGAGAATGTTCTTGCATATTTGCACTGCTCGTTCAGCTTGTCCATTTGATTGGGCGTATTTTGGGCTACTCATCCACAACTTAAAACCGTATTGTCTGGCAAATTCCTTGAATTCGTGTGATTTGAACTGAGGTCCATTATCGCAACGTAATAGTCGTGGTATGCCATGTCGAGAGAATATATTCTTCATTTTGTATATCACGTCTTTACTAGTCGAAGTTTGTGACAAGAATGCTACTTCGGGATATTTCGAGTAGTAGTCCTGAACTACTAGAAATACTTTACTTTCTATTTCACATAGATCAGCACCAAGGACGGTCCATGGAATTTCTGGTATGTTCGTTGGAACCATTGGTTCACTGTGGTTTGTGCGTAATTTAATACACGATTCGCAGTTGTTTACCTTGTTTTCAATGTGATTATTGATATTCGGCCACCAAATGCTCCTTTTTGCCCGTTCTTTGCAGCGTACCATTCCTTGGTGGCCATCATGGATTCGGTCGACCATCTCTGCCCTTAGGGCTGTTGGTACATGGATCTTCTCCCCAAGCATTAGAAGATTGTTAACAAATGAGAGTTCGTGTCTGTACTTGTGGTAGGGAGTTGCTTTTGGGTCGCAATCATTTATCTCAGGCCAGCCATTTATGACATACTGTTGTATCTTCTGGCACGTTTCATCAGAAGTTTGCGATTCTTTGATGGCTTCAATCTTACTGTCTGAAAATGAGCTGCGGATAATTGCATCTATCGAAATCTTTGTTTCATACTGCATCAAGATATCGCCTCCAGCGTTACCATCGCCTTTAGCGTTACTATTTGGCAAGGGGGCTCGAGACAGCGCATCTGAGGTGTAGAAGCTTTTGCCTGGCACATAGACAATGTCATACTGAAATCTTATTAGTCTCATTCTGAACCTTTGCATCCTTGCCATCAGTTCTGAGATTGGCTTATCCCCTAGAAGTTGAATCAAAGGTTTGTGATCTGTACAGATGGTGAATTTAAGCCCTATTAGAAACTGTTGGAATCTTTCACAGGCCCACATGATCCCGTATGACTCCTTCTCGATTTGTGCATATCTGCATTCGGTATTGTTTAAGGCTTTGGAGCAGTACATTACTGGCTTCCAGTTTCCATCGGCCTGGCGCTGCTCCAATACTCCCCCTATTCCATAGCTTGACGCATCTGCTGAAACTTTGGTCTCCAAGTTTGGATTATACAGAGCCAGCGTTGGCATCGTTGTGAGCATCATCTTGAGTTCATCAAACGACTTCTGGTGAGCATTTGTCCACAAAAATTGTCTGTCTGCTTGGAGTAACTCTCTGAGATCTTTAGTTCTGTCTGCCGCATTTAATATGAATTTAAGAATGTAATTTACCATTCCTAAAAATCGACGGACAGCTGACACATCTGTTGGGGTTGGAAACTCAGTTATAGCTTGAATACGTTCGGGGTCGGCTTTGAGACCATCGTCCCCCACGATATGCCCTAAGAACTTAATCTCTCGTACTTTAAACTTACATTTATCTTTGTTTAATGTAATTCCAGCCCCATGTAGTCTTGAAAGTACTCTATTCAATCTTCTATCATGCTCCTCATCATCTTTTCCAAAAATGATAAGATCGTCTAGTCGGACCAGCACACCCTCTTCGTCTTGAAGGATTTTGACCATTACCTTTTGGTAAACTTCCGGTGCGGACGATATCCCGAATGGTAACCTATTGTATCTAAATCTCCCAAAAGGTGTTATGAATGTAGTCAGAAGCGATGATTCTTCTGCCAGTGGCACTTGCCAAAATCCAGAGCTGGCATCTACTTTGGTGAATACATGGGCATCCTTTAATTTACCCAATGTCTCATCTACAGATGGTAATTGATGGAGTTCTCGTTGGGCACTTTTGTTCAGTTCTGTGTAGTCTGCACAAATTCGTATTTCCCCATTAGGTTTTGGGACTGCCAACATCGGCGCACACCATTCTGTTGGTTTATTTACAGGTGAGATAACTCCTTCCTGCATCATCCGGTTAATTTCTTTTTGGACCTTCTCCATTAACGGTATCGGTACTCTTCGAGGTGTATTGATCGCAAATGGTTTAGGTTCAGATGCAAGTTGGATACAGTATTCAGCACAGTTTATCTTCCCCAGTCCCTTGAACAAGTTGGGATATTTCTGCTCTACTAAAGATGTGAAATCTTGATCGACTTGGTCAATACACTTCATCATTTTGAGTTTGATGAGGGCAGGTCTACCAAGAAGGTTTTCTTTTGTATCCATCACAAATAACTTTGTGTTGATACAACGACCCCTCCACTTAATTTCAGTGTGGATTTTTCCCAGGATCTTCAGGTTTGAATTTCCTGCACCAACAAGTTTCTGTTTAGTACGAAGTATTTTTACTTGTTTGCTTTTTTTTAGTTGTTTGAATGTTTCAAGGTTGATGACAGTTGCATCGGCCCCACTGTCGATCTTGAATCGCACTTCTCGGTTTTTTATTTTAACAGTGGTTCGCCACGGTTCTTCCGTTCCGCCTGTAATTTCGTCTGATTGTGTTAGGTCTATGCCTATTTGTTTGTCTTGAACTTCACCAACTGTTTTAGATAGGCATATCCCACTTTTTGGCTTGGTTATTTCTCCCAGTTGTGTGTATTCGCTATACCCCTCGAATTCTGAGGTGCTACCTGTATTGGATGAGTTATCTGAATCAATTTCATCTACATTCTTAGTACGGCACATTTGCTTAAAGTGACCTGTTCTTTTGCATTTATGGCATGTAGCCTTGGAAGCAGGACATTCCTTATACGAGTGGTCCTTGCTATCTCCGCACCTTCCGCATCCACCTTTTGATTTAGTCTTGCTCTCAGGTTGCCTAGTAGGCTTATCCTGATTCTTAAAGGGTCTAGTCTTATAATTCTGTCTCGGGTATTTACGTGTTACTTGGTCTACATCTGCGAGATTGCCACCAGTTGAGGAAAAGGTAGCTCTAACAGTTTTCTGTTGGTTGTGTACATTTTCCGCTTGTATAATCCGGGACATAACCTTTTCTAATGTGATAGTTTCGTCCTGCTGCATTGTTTCAGACAATCGTCTGTCTCGGATACCTACGATCATCCGGTCTCTAGCAAGCTCATCTGCCAATGTACCATATTTACAAGATTTAACTAACTGCATAATTTCCTCAATGTAATCCTGGGCCGATTCCCCTTCTCTTTGGGCCCTTTGGTTGAACTTTGCCCGTTCATAGACTAGGTTTACCCGTTTAGTATAGAAGTCTGTAAATATCTGCTTTACCCCCTCATAATCAGTGAGACTTTCTGGGCCTTTCTGAAGTGTTGTGAGTAGTTTTTCTACTTGCTCCCCCATGCAAAGAAGTAGGTTGTCAACTTGTATGCGTTGCTCCCTCTGTCCTAGGCCTGATGTTGACCGGTACCGTTCGAATCTAGTGATCCAGGTCTCCCAGTCACCAGCAACAAAGGAAAATCGCTCAGGTGGAGGGCCACTATAGCTATATATCTGAAAGGGTTGGCCTAGGCCTAGGCCTTGGTTCATGGCTCCTTCTGCCCCCCCCCTGGTTCATGGCTTGCATTTGTTGTTGGAGAGCTTCTAGCTGCCTTTGCATTTCCTCCATATTAATAGTTATTTTGGTAACACAATGTTACAATGCAATGTTATCAATTTGCAACTAATTTATTACGTTCTGTAAGCCTAGCACCTTGATAAAGAGTATGCCCAAAGGTACTCACCATGTGCTCCTGTCACTCACTCTCTGATTAATGATTTAGCTGCACGCTTTTATAGTTGTGGGTTATGTTATGTATATAAATCTGACTGATTTACCACACTTGGCACCATGTCGTGCGTCATAGGGATAATTAAGTAGGCTTAACTTAGTTGTCACTATTTATTAAATCAAACAGCACAATACAAACCAACTCATTACACGCCATGTTTGTCAATCCCCTCCCTAGTCCACCGCCTTGCAAACCCCATGCACTAGGAGGGGGCGGTCTGTTTGAATTACACCACAGTTAGAAATGCATGTTCGGGGTGGTCTCAATAACATTCTCCCTGTAAGTTCTTCATCATCCGTCTTAGGTTTTACTGTTTTCCGCGGTCGACCTACCGGTCTTTTTGCCAGAACAACGGGCTCATTTGTTTTCCCATGTTGTACTGCCGGCGACTGAATATTCTTAGTTCCACCCCCTTTCTGTTTAGATTCATTTTTATTGGATCCGAAGTCCAATTCCTGTGTTTGCGGTGTCGCTAGCGCTTTAGGTCGACCTTTAGGTTTCTCTGGTTTGACCTTCATTTTGCAGAGTTTTATGTTATTTGCGTGTATAACTGTTTTTTTTCCGTTATCTAGTTTTAGTTTATAGTTTTCGTTGCTTAACTTTTGAACGACTTTGTACGGTCCTCGGAATCGCGGGGACAGTTTCTTGCATACGCCTACTTTTACTGCTGTATTGCATAGATACACCATATCGCCTACGTTATACGACCGTTGCTTCGCTTTTTGATCGTAGTATTTCTTTTGCGAATCGCGAGCAAGCTGGTTATTTTGCCGTACTATTTTATACGCGTCATTTAGTCTGTCAGCGAGTTGTTGTTGCTGCTCAGACTCCTTTCCTTCCATATTTGGTTCTAGATCATCTGTGAACGGAATTCTGATTTCTTTTCCGTGTAGAAGGAAGTGTAGGCTATACCCGGTGACATCGTTTCGCGTAGTGCGGTAAGCCATCATGGCGTATGGTACAAATCTGTCCCACGTTCTATGATCCTTCTCTACATATTGCGCTATCATGTCCCCGATAGTACGATGGATTCGTTCTAGACGTCCGTTAGAAGCCGGATGGTAGGGCGTTGTCTGTATTGATTTTATTTTCAATAATCGGCATGTCTCTTGCATTAGTGCTGACACAAACTGTCGGCCTCTGTCGGTCAACAAATAACGCGGGGTCCCATGCCTTGTTATGATATTCTCAACAAATGCCCTGGCCACCGTTTCCGCTGTGATATCTTTGAGCGGTATAGCTTCGCAATATCTTGTAAAGTGATCAATAAACGTTAGCAAGTACTTATTGCCCTGTAAGCTGGTTGGGTACGGTCCACCAGATCTTACGAAATCAATTCGAATGGAATGGTTGTTTCTATATGAGTCCCTAGCGGTATCACCTTTTGCGTACCCAATTTTCTTCTGGCGCACGAATCGCATTCGAGAACGTATTTTTCGACGTCCTTCCGCAGTGTTTTCCAGAAGTATCGTGCTTTCACGATATCAGTAGTGCGCTTACATCCCTGATGCCCACTGAACACCGTGTCGTGGTGGTGTGTGATTATTCTTGGCACTAACGTAGTTGGCACAACTAACCGCCAGATGTCGCCGTTGACATGATACAACAAACCGTCTTTATCGAGTTGATATTCTTCCTCGTATTTTGGATCGTCCAACTTCCCCAAGATATTTTGACAGTATTCGTCCTTTCCCTGTTCTTCTAAAACTAGTTCTCTGCTTATCAGGGGTAGATACTCCCCCTTTCTTTTTTTAGTCACCGCATTGACTTGTCTAGACAGCGCGTCGGCGTTCGTGTTCGCTTTACCCGGTTTATGAATTACGTCGAATTCGAACTCGGAGAGTCGCACCATCCAGCGAGTCCATCTTGAAGACTTCGGCTCTTTCAGTTTTAACATCCATTTCAAAGGAGCATGGTCGGTGTACACTGTAAATCTTCTGCCATACAAGTAGCATACTACATACAAGTACCATACATACAAGTATTATACCATACATACAAGTACCATACTACCGCGAGCATTTCTCTATCGGTCGCGCTATAGTTCATCTCGGCTTTATTCAGCTGTCTACTTGCATAGGCGATTGGTCTTTCCTCCCCATTCAATTTTTGGGAAAGAACCGCTCCCAGTGCCACACCGCTTGCGTCAGTCGTTAGTATAAACGGTTCAGTAAATACAGGGTACCTCAGTATCGCCTCCCCGCATAGTTCTTCTTTTAACGTTTCGAATGCCCGCTGTTGTTCTTCACCCCATTTGAATATGGTGTCCTGTTTAGTCAACAGTGTCAACGCTTGAGCCTTATCGGCGTAGTTCTGAACATACTTTCTATAATAACCACTTAGGCCGAGGAACGCGCGCACGGTTTTTACGTCCCTCGGTTGTGCGTACTGTTTTATGGCTTTTACAAGCCTCGGGTCAGTTTTCACTCCTTCATTAGTAACAACAAGACCTAAGTAATTTGCCTCTGCCTGTGCGAACACACACTTCTTTGGTTGAATGTGTAGGTTGGCTTCTTTGAGCCTATCTAACACGTTTTTCAGACTTTGAATGTGTTCGTCCAGCGTGACGCTATATATGATGATATCATCTAGATATACCATACACTCTATGCCCTTCAGCCCTGCCAGCACACAGTCCTTTAGACGCTGAAATGTGGCTGGCGCGCCTTTGAGGCCCATGGCCATCCTGGCATACTGAAAATGGCCTAGGTTAGGGGTGGAAAATCCTGTCTTTTCCCTATCATTTTCATCATGTTCTATTTGAAAAAAGCCGCTTTTTAAGTCTAACGTAGAAAAGTATCTACAGTTACCTAGGCTCTCAATCGTGTCGTCGAGCCGAGGTAACGGATAGGCGTCGCCCTTGGTTATTTCGTTCAGTGCGCGGAAATCCGTTACGAGCCGGTACTTCTTTTCGCCGTTTTCCGACGTTTTCTTTGGTACCATAATGATAGGGGCTGACCACGGTGAGCTTGATGGCTCGATAATACCCTTTTTAAGCATATCTTGAATGTGACTGTCCACCACTTCTTTCAAAGCGTGTGGAATGCGATACGGCGCTTTCCGAACCGGTTTCGCATCATCTGTTATGATTCTATGTTTAACCTTGCTCGTACACCCCAAATCATTCTCCGAGTCGAGAAATAGCTCTATGTACTCATCGAGTACATCCCCCAATTTAGCCCTATCTTCCGGCTCTAAATGGGTCAATTTATCATTAAGGAGTGCCCTAACTTTGGCTACTTCGTGCTGCCGTTTTCGTGAATTCACTTCCTTTTTTTCTTTGCTAGCAGTGACAGCACGAACTCCTTTCCGGGTGTCGAGTTCAGGCGGATCGATCCCCTCCGCCTCCCCTAACAACGTGTTCTTTGACAAAAGAACAGCGTCTAGACCGACGTTCATGAGCTTTAGGGGTACCAGATTTCCTTGAGTATTAGCAGCAACTCTGGCCACTAATATTCCGTGTAGTTGAACCATGTGAGGTTCGACAACCACCGCGGAAGGGAAATCGGTTCCCGCTCTGTCTAACCTTCCATACACAATCACTTCGCTGTGACCTGGCAACGTTGTTGTCTCGTGCGCGAAAACTTTCCAAATAGGCTTGTCAGCGTGTACAGGCTTACTAGCGTTTTCTTGTTCGGTTGCCTGTGCTAAGTTTGCTCCAGGAGTAGTGGTTCCTGGAGGCTTAGCCGAGGCTTGGCTAATAGGGTTAGTGATGTCCTGATTAGCCATTGTTGATTCGAAACCAGACAGGGTCACTAGTCCCTTCAGGTCCCGTGTGAATCTTGTCGAACAAGATGTGCAAACATGTCCTTGCGGACAAGTCGCAACGCGTGCTGTTTTACCGACGAGCGGTATTCTGCTTTTACCTATTGTTAAGTGTAGTTTGTCGAGATCTAATGTTACTTTCTCTCGTAAGAGAAAATCAACACCGATTATGCCATTGTATGGAAGATTTAGTTCGGCTACATGAAACAGATTATTATATCGGTTTTTCAGGAGGTTAAACGTAACAGATTGTAGCCCTAATAGATTTATCTGATCCTGTTACACCCCTTGCCTGTGTGTGATTTACCTGTAATGTAGACTTACTGACCCCTGGTTGTAACATAGAGATTGTCGCTCCTGTGTCGACTAGCAGTTTCCTAACTTTCCCCTCTATGTTGGCTTCTATGAGAAGTTCCCCTTCCCCTTCCCCAGGAGTGGCTACACTAGGTACTATCACCACCTCGGCTAGTTCTCGTCCGACGCTGGGGCCTGTGTCGAACTCGTCCCGTTTGGGGCCGCCTTAGCCTCATCGGCCCTTTTTTTTAGTAACAGTCCGCCTTTACGTGGCCCCTCTTTTTGCAGTAAGTGCATGTAGGGGAGGTTGAGGATTTTTGCTGAGGCTGTTGGCTAGCCTCGGCTGTCTGCGGTTTCACGTACCCTGCCGAATTAGTGCAATTCCGCTTCATATGGCCGGTTTTACCGCAGCCATAGCAGGTGAATGGAATTGCCCCCTTTCCCGGCTTTGGATGATGCGAAGTCGCGAACACCTGTTCCCCATTTACTCGTTTCCCCCTGTCCACTGCGCTTACTGAAAGCGCGTGGTTGAGTGCCTCCGCGAAGGTGGCGGGCATCCTATAACCGACCTGGACGCCCACGTTGCCACTCAACCCGTTGGTAAACGCGGCTAGCAGCCGTCGCTCCGCTTCCTCGTTGATGATTTTTTGTGCCTGGCCATCCCCTACTTTCCGGATGGTCCCCAGATTAAGTTTTTTACAACGGTCTGCGAAATCTTGGACAGTTTCCCCTTTTGCCTGCTTGGCATTTTGTAGTTGAGAGTAATAAAATTGATCAGGCTGCCGCGACTTGAATCGGTTAATGAATTCGCGCTTAAATTCATCGTATTGAACTGTCGGTGATTGGAGGTGCTCACTGCTATTTAGGAACGTCAATGCCGCCCCCTCTAGCTTTAGGCCAATGATTTTGATTTTGTCGGCGTCCGTCCAACCACCCAGGTCGCCTGCCTTCTCCACCTGGGCGAGAAAATCCTCGACTGCTACGTCTGAGGTCCCTCCTCTCCAGGGTTTTATTAAATTACTTACTGTGAGATCTTTTATAATTTGGATTCCAGTCTGACTTGAGCCCGGTTGCTCTGATTTAACAGCTGATTTGTCTCTCTTTTTCAATTCTTTCAATTCTGCTTGCAATGCATTTACTGTAGATATCAGCTTGTCAAAATTCTCTTGAGTCAAAGCCATTTTAGATTCACTTGATAAAAATCAGACTGGTTCAGCAAATTATGCAAGATCAATTCCAACAAAGGATAAAAAGATGTTTGTAACTTATCCTTTGCTGCTGCTCTCCACCTCCCAAACTAAATCAGCCAGGGAAAAATAGTCTCCAGTGAGTTCTTTAATTTTTACTAGTAAAAATTCCGTATGCTGCCACCAAATTGTAGTGCCGAGCGCGTGAGTCTAGATTTTAATAACTGAACTTGACACTGTAAATAATGGAGGCTATTTGGCCCATGGTGATTCAGGATTGGGTGGATTTCTAGGTGCTCCCTATTTAATTAAGCATGTAACACTTTGTACTAACTATATTTCTTTAATAAAAGTTCACATAAACTTACTCAGTACAAACAGGCCTAATTTCATTGTCAAATCTGAAAACACCTCCTATCTCTGCTGAAGATTGATTAGAAGAGAGCCAATATGGCTGATCAGAGTGGTGGGGTTAGAGGAGAAAATCCCTCCTTTATCCCCACCCAGAGGCTGGATCCCATAATGTTAAATCAATGGAGGTACAGTTGTTCAATAAACAATCTTGAATGCAACACAAAATCTTCCATCTGTTGCATCCAAGTAGAAATACTCGTGACGTCGACAGTACTGCCGAGTCAGCTACAGCTTATCAGTTACAAGTCACGTACTAAGAGATACTGACCCGCCATGTGCTTCGTGAATCTGTGACGTAACAATGATTGTGTGGGAATCCAGTCCAATAGGCTTTCCAATCACTGGTATGATAAATCAATATTGGTTGTAACCAATATTTATTTATCCATCCAATGATTGCTAATCATGAATTGGACAGACCCAATCCCTGCCAGTTGTTTGACTATCTATCTATTGTCCTATTTTCCTATGCTTAACTATAGCTGGCACTGTTGATAAGTTATGCCTAAATACTATTGATTGATAATAAATAATCGACGAGTAGTGATCAAATTTCATCACTATATTACAGAATTTCTCAGTTGCTTATACATATTTCTGTATTCAATATTGTTGTTTGAGCGTTTCCATCTTCGAAACCACTTATCCCTTTCTTTCATTAAATTTTTCAAATCCATAGTTACCCAAGGTTTTCCATTCCTTTGCTTCAAGTTATGACTAACTCTTATTTCCTCAGCGTCATCATAGACACGTTTAAAAATATCACTTATCTTGTTATATAGCTCACATGGGTCATCGCTATTATTTAATTTACCCCAATCAACATTCTTTAAAGCGTTTGTCACCCTTCTATCATTTAGGACTTTTGACTCAATTTTAGCATTTTCCAATGCATGATTACGAAATAAATTTTGTTCAAATCCTAGCATTATTATATAGTGGTCTGATATTTTTGTTTGCAAAATTGACGAAGTGACCTCTTAAGTTAGATCTTGCAATCGCACATAGCTTTGATCGATGCATGTTGCTGTAAACAGTTGAAGCCTGCTCTCAACCCTTGTTTCACCGTATGTGCAACGCCTCATTCCATATTTTGACATTATTGTCTCATATTGTTCCACATTAGCATTTGTATCCAGCAAATTTAAATTAATATCACCTAGGTATAATACTTGCATGTTATCCCCAACATCATTAAACAAAAAGTCAATCTCTGTTAAAAAGTCATTTATGTTATTGCTAGGCGGTCTGTATATTGCGAATAAATAAGTTTTTATTCCGTCTTTTGTAATAGTGCCTTCCAAGCCTTCAAACGAATTAAAATGAGTTCTCACATTTACAAATTGTAGCCCATCTTTAACGTATACAATGACTCCTCCACCTCGTACATTATCGCGCAGAGCATGAAACACACTATATCCTTCAATAGAGTACAAATGTATCTCATGTTGATTAATATTCACTTCACTTAAGATAATGACGTCTACTACATCAATTAACGGTGCCATATATTCAGTGAATTCAACAAAATGTTTTCTGAAAGACCGGATGTTAAAATTAACACAAATAAATTTATTTTGAAACGCTTTTACCGCGTTATCATCAACAATGTTGAACTTTAGTTCCTCTACGTAAGACAAGTTGTTCTCGAACTCGTCAGCCATTGCGGGAGTTAAACGTCAACAAACAAAATACTCACATAGATAAGCGATGCTAGACCAACGAGACCAGTTTATCTAGATCACACACGGCAGCAATACGAATGACTTGGCTGTTCTCGTCTTTCCTGACCAGAACTTCACCAAACTTAAACCACACGTACTTGTAACCCTTTTTCTTGGCGACGGATTTGGCTTGCCATAGTAAATTTTTGTAGTATGTAGTTAGATTCTCGTTGATAAAGATTCTTTTCTTGTTGCCTTTTGCCATTAGGTCGCTGTTTGTAATTTTAACTTTTTTTTTATTCGAAATAAACTCGTTTCTTTTCTTACGTGACATAAACTGTACAATAGGGAACTGTCCTTGGTTTCAAATATATCTTACACGTATTTAGTAATTTGTAATATTCAATTTAATAAACATCGCAATTAAAATAAACTTAAAAAAATGAAATCTGTGGATTCTATGCATGTTCAAAGTTCCTGGGTTTTGTCTTCCCGCGCATAGATTTAAGAACGCGCTCTGATTGGTTGTGACGTCACCGTGAGGCGAGGCCGACTGCGGAGAGCGTTGTCACAGCAGAGCGTGTTTACCATCGGTGTTTACGTCTGTCAGTGTCTGACGTTCTTCACAAGATTACTGAAAAGGGGTTTGAGAAAGCCGACTCCTTAAATATACCTCATGTTAACGCAGTTCTTCTACATACTATCTACATACTACTACCTAATCTTTGCTACTACATACTTCTCAAATAGCCTCAGTCACGTCTCTGCTGAGGTTAGAGGAGTAAAAAGAGACAGGTACATGGAAGTAGGGTTATAGTTTGCCCTCTTCTAGGCTAGCCTAGGAGGCTTAGGCCCTAGCTTTATTTTTGGATGAGCGTAGCGAGCGAAGCGAAGATTCCGTTTCACTACAATGGAGAAAAAAATCCGAAATATTTTTTTTTCTTTGTTTCTTTTGTTTGTATTTTTGTCAGTCTCTTAACACGATTCCGGCTAAACCGATTCTCCGATTGCGAAGAAATTTTCTGGAGGCCTTCGAAATCTCTGAACTTAGAACTGCCACGATTTTGAGCGCAATCGGAAAATTATTTCTCATGATAATCGCAATTTTACGATTTGTTTCGTTTTTTTTTTAATTTCTTCGACTTATAACACCTACATGCTTTATCCGATTGAAATGAATTTTTAACAGAACCTTAATTCTATGAATTAATATATTCGTGGGAAATTTGAGCGTAATCAAAAAATTATTTCTCATGAAAATCTCTATTTTACGCTTTTTTCCGTTTTTAAAAAATTACGCTCATCCAACAACGCGCCTGAAAAAGCGCTTGCATAGCTTCCTAGTTAATTTGATTAGGGTCAAGGGCCTACACTATTTTGTACATTTACTTCTAGGATGAAGATTGAAAACATACTCCTTAGGGCCCCGGCCCTAGAGACAGGCGTAGGTGTAGGCAATAGCTACAATTCTTTGTTCAAGCATCACAGTACCGTCACATCACAGCCAAGCCGGCTAGGGCCTATAGGCCTAGATAGATTATCTCAGTCACCAATCAGTAAATACACTGTAATGATTTAAATTTTAATTTGTAGATCAGGTCGGAACTCGTACTGTGTTTTTGAAAATCAAATGCACTTTTTTTCATTTAGCAAAATATTTGCTAGCGTCGACGCTTTTTCTTGTTGTTAAAAAGTGTAATAACAACAAGGATAAATAATAATAATAATAATAATAATAATAATAATAATAATAATAATAATAATAATAATAATAAAAAACAAGAGTTCTAACTGATTTAGACATAGTTTTCCTAAAAAGAATTTTTGTATTAGATTTTCTGAAACGCTTGTGAAAGTATTTGATTCGCTCACCAACTTGACAAGTTTAGAGACAAATACCGTTGATTTAAATCAATAAAAATCTGATCTAAATCGAAAAAAATCGAAACAATCTGATAGGTCTAAATCGTCAAGTTGATTTAAATCAAATAAATCATGATTTTTTATTTTTTAAATAAAATAAAAAAATCACACCCTGCTAATTAGTCAGACAGTCAGACTTCGTTCTTTGTGCTGTGCATGTATTTTTTCAGCACTCTGTCGCTGGTATGGACCAGTTTTTTAACACTGTTTTTCTTCAATAAAAACAATGAAAATCAACTTCAAATGATAAATAAATAAATAATAACTCATTATTAACTATTTATTAACACTTATCACTTTGAAAATATACAATTATTAGGTTAATTACTCTTACTAATCACTCGCATATTTCACTGTTTTCGGGCAGCCATCATTTAGGCCTGCCGTGAAGAGTTGTTGTACGTACTGAGTATACCCGGACAAGAACATAATAAAAAATAGCAAAATGAATCATCACGTTTTTGCGGTTATAGTAAAAAAAATACTTCAAAACCTTTAACATCGCTATTTCAAGCAAAAGTACTTTTCAGTTGAAACTCCTTAATATTTAAAATAGCGACGTCAAAGGTTTTGTAGGCGGAGTATTTTAGTGAAAAGGGTTGGTACTGTCTGCCATGATGCATTTTACCATGGCAAATGCCCAGTTTACGCTCCGAAGGCCTAAGTCTAGGCCGCGTCACTCCTCCCTACTTATAGCTTACAATAAAACATCATGAAATGAAACTTGTAAGTGTATATTTTAATAATATAATAACTAGGCTATTTATAAAGTACTCATTTTAGGTTGTTTTTCATTGTTTTCATTGAAGAAAAACAGTGTTAAAAACTGGTGTGTTTTACCACTTTGGTATTAGGATTGTTCGGATGATCGAGGATAAAGGTGAGTATGTTTTAGAAAACTGAATCACTTTTGGACGGCCATTTATTCGTCTGCTATACACCGCCTTGTGACATATAGTGTCCTTCTAGGTAGCCGTGAGGTGGCTCATTATTCAAAGCCGTGAGGCGGCACATTCGAATAGCCTAATGAAACCTCCTCTTAAGTATGAACTTTAATTATGCTTTTATTCTGGAAGAGAAATTTTTTACATATGACAATGAAACTATCTACTGGAGGATTATGCTCTTAAAATCTAACTTCATAGGAAGGACGGTTTCCCTCCTCCCGCTCTTCGTTGATACGGACCACCCATGGTATGGCTGAGACCACGGGACAGTTGTTTGAGAGCTTCTGTGGGGAGGGCTGGCTACTGCAAACTGGCTCCGGGGGTGCTATCTCTTCGTGGCGAGTCCTCCGTCTGGGTATTACTCGGCTCGAAGCTTTCCTTCCTTCTTCTCCGTCGCTGTGGAAGTATGGCTCTGGTATTAGTGCCATCGGTTTCTCCTGACTGCTCCACAAATTGGTCGGACTACATAGACCTTGGTTCGGTAGCACAGTAAAGAACTTTTCCGTGTGTCCGCATGCCCAATTATCCATACAGCATCACCGGGTTTTAATGGCGATAGAGTATGGCCATCGGTGTCTTCGATCATAATTGACTTTGTTTTGCTTATTATTCTCTTCCTTCTCCGAAGATTTCGACTTGTCGGTATTTTGTCCAGTTGTTTGGAGACAAAGGTAGTGTAGAACGTATTTTTTCTATTCATGAGAGCTCGGCTGGGCTTAACCGTTAGCAAAAAGGTGTGTTCTATAGGCCAAAAGAGCTAGGAATGGATCTTCCGATTTTTTCAATCGTAGTTTCGCTATTTTCACCGCTGCTTCAGCAAATCCATTGCTTTGGCTGTACTTCCGGGACTACGGTTATCAACTTAAAACCCGTAAGATCGGAGAAACTGTTTAAACTCAGAGAAGTCTAAAGTGCCAAACTGGGGTCCATTGTCACTTCGGACCGTTTTTTGGTATACCGGGCGTGAAAATTTTGACTTGCAATGGTTGATTATTGCCTTGATTTGAGACTTGAGAGCTCAGCGATCTCGAAGTACCGGGAGTAATAGTCGGTACGACGAGGTACCACTGTTGTTCTAACTTGAATAGGTCCATGGCAACAATCTGCAAGGCCCTTAAGGAAACTCTGAAGCAACATTGGCTCATGACTGTTACTGGAATGTTGAATGCACTGGGGGCATGATCTGACTGCAAATTCAATTGAGTGGATATTCCTGGCCACCACACTGCTTCACGAGCCCTTGCAGGGACACTTTGTTATTCCTGGTGGCCTTCGTGGATTTTCCCCAATACTTGTTTTTGGAGGTTTTCGGGATTATAAGACGAGTGCCTCTCATTAACAAACTATCTTTAAATTGAAAGCTCATCCTTAACGGACCAGTAAGCCTGTAGTTTGGGTACTATTTTATTCTTTGAGGGCCCCACTTTAGTAGTATATTCTACGAGTGCTGTGCATATTGGATTTTTTGATTTTGTTCTTCTATTATCTTTGCCAAATATGTGTCGGACTGGATGTTGCTGTTCACCAAATGTATGTACGCGGACATTTCCTCTTCTAATTCATTGTTTCTTCGCAGGAAGTGGCTTTCTTGAGAGCGTATCTGCGACGACTAGATTTTTTCCCGGGAGAATAGAAGATTTGTAGCTGTATCTCATCATCCGCATTCGGAATCTTTGTAGTCTCGGGGACATCTCATCAAAGTTCTTGGAAGTAAACAAAGGGACTGGGGGTTTGTGGCATCTCAATAGAGAATGACATCCGGTTATGAGTCCTTGAGTCTTTTCGCAAGACCACGTCAATGCAATGCCCCCCGTTCGATATTCGCAAAATTTTTTCTCGGCCAGCCGATAAGGATTTTGGGACACATATGCTTTTGGGTCTCTTTTCCCATCATCTTGTTCTTGTAATAAGACCCCCCCCCAAACCCGTATGACGACGCATCCCCCGAAACAATAGTTGTTTTTGTTGGGTCGTACAATGCTAGTTTTGGTGCACTGGTTAACAAAGTCTTGATCTTCTTGAAGGCTTCCTCTTGATGTGGGCCCCATATCCAATGATTTTTTGTTGAGAGTAGACTGTTTATAGGCTCGAGGATCTCTGTTTTCCCGAGGAATGTTTTTCCCGAGAAAGTAACCATTCCCAGAAAAACGCTGACTTCTGTGACGTTCGAGGGTGCTTCCATGTTCAAAATCGCAGATATTTCTTCTCGTCCGCGCAATACCTCGGCACTGACCTTTTGACCTAGGAAGGTGATTGTCAACGGAAAACCGTTTTCTTCTCGTTGAGTGTCAATTCCGATCTTTTCTAATCTCTCTAGTACAGCTCGAAGACGGCGATCATGTTCTTCTTGGCTGTCTCCCCACACGATTATGTCATCCATGTGGATCTCTACTCCTTCTAGACCTTGAGTATAAGTTCATCTTTCTCTGAAAGTGTTCTGGGGCCGACGAGATACCGAATGGAAGTTTTAGGAATTTAAATCTCCCGAATGGCGAGAGGAATGTCGTGAGATGCTGAGATTTTGGGTCCAACGGAACCTGCCAGAAACCGCATTGCGTCTAGTTTGAGAATACCTTAGCTCCAGCAAGTTTTCCTAGTGTATGCTCTACCTAGGGATTGGATGTATTTCCCGTTTCACACTACGATTAAGGTGAGTAAAATCTACGCATATTCGGACACCACCTGCTGGCTTTGGCACTACCACCATTGGTGCACACCAACTCGGTGCCTCTTCTACTTCGGCTATGACTCTATTTTTTTTAACCATTGTTATCTAGTTTCCTTTTTTTCAGTACCTAACAAAGGCAAGGCTACTGACCTAGGAGTGAAAATGGCTTTTGGAGTCGCTCAGGATCTACATTGATTTTGTAGTCTCCTGGGATGGTCCCAAACCAGTGAAGAGATTTTGAATTTTTGTTTTCCCAAATTTTTTTCTTGGACGTAGTTTACGATTGGATCGATAGATTGGTCTAGTCCTAGGATTTTAGGCTAGTAATAGCTGGTTTTACCCAGAAGTGGAGTATCTAGGCCTTGCACACATACACGGTTTCAGGGATACTGTTCCTCTGAACTTGAGATTCACTTTGCCAACCCCAATAACATCCAGTGGTCTTTATCTGGCCCACAGAGTATTTTGGTTGGTTTTTTAAGTGCGATATTCTCGATTACCTGTTCAGTACTGGTAAAACCGTCACGTCTGCTCCAGTGTCAACCTTAAAGTCTACTTCTTACCGTGGACGTTGATTGTAACCATCCATGGTTTTGATCCGATGATTTATGCTTCCGATAAAGACACAGTCAGCCTGGTTGTTGTCTAGGACCTCTGCGACTTTCTTACGACGACAAAACCTTAGCGAAGGGCCCTGTATGCCGCAGTTGTTGCATTTGGCATCTTTTGCTGGCATGAGCCTCGGTTATCGGCATGGTTTTGGGTGTAGCCACACCATCTACAGTTTGTAACCTTGTTATTACATTTTGATACCCCCTGTGGACTTCTTACCTTTGTTATCGTTTTTATACTTTTAAGTTTCTTTCTTCTTAAGGTGGAATGCTTAGGCCTACTATTGCATTCATCCAGGGTAAGGTTAGGTTTACTAGCACTAGGCCCTACTAGGATCAGAATGTAGTACTAAAAACCCTTTTCCTAGCTATTTCCTCTGATAAACCCAACTTGGGTTTAGGGCCTTATCAAAAAATGAGCTTGGATCTAATTGCAGTTTTTCGCTTAGTCTCTGGTCGCACATGCCTACTATGAGAGCCATCAATCTTATTTCGTCTGCTAGATTGCCCCATTACATGTCTTAGATAGAGTGTGAAGTGATGTTGTATAGGTGTCGATTGACCACCTGGTTGTTTTTTTCGCCGTAGAAAACATGCCCTTTCAAAATACTTTTTCTCATAGGAATGAAATAATTCTCAAACTTTTGTACTACAACATCATAGTCATCTTCCTCCTCCCGAGCAAGATTGAAGAGGTTAGGATCTCCTCTGCTCGATCAACCTTGTGTATATAAGAGTGTTTACTTGCCTCTTTGAAGTCACAGATTCTAGTCCAGAACACGTCCTAAAACGCTCAAATCTTTTCCGCCACGAAGGCCATTCGTGGGGTTTAAAAGAAAAGATTTGAGGTGGGTCCACTTGGACCCGCCATGTGCTTTCGTTCGCACACCGGGCGTCTGGTTTGTTTCTGCCATATTTACTTATGTGTGTAACAGAATACTTTGAAATATATTTTAATATTTCCCTTATTTCCTTATCCGACCGTTGTCCCCCATGTTTTACCCCTTTGTATTAGGATGTTCGGATGATCGAGGATAAAAGGGGAGTATGTTTTTGAAAACTGAATCACTTTTGGACGGCCCTTTATTCGTCTGCTTATACACCGCCTTTGGACATATAGTGTCCTTCTAGGTACCGGAGGTGGCTCATTTTTCAAAGCCGTGAGGCGGCACATTCGAATAGCCTAATGACACAGGTGTAGTTCTCCATCTTTTTGTAGCTAAAAAAAAAATGATCTTGCATTATTTATTAGTTATTTGGGCCCACAGTCTTAAGTCCTGGCCCTGGTATGTAAATGTACGTGTGTGTTTCCCATGGCTAGGCCACTAAAATAATGTGGGTTTTACTTTGATTTGTATGCAGAAAGAACTGCAATGGAAAATGAAAAACTATTTAATATGTTAAAATTTAAAATGAGAACAACTATAATAATATGTATATACTATAGGCTATAGTCATATACTTACAGTAAAGTGTGGATTGGCAGACGGCGCGTGTTTTTTTACATCTCGTCTTTCAGCTTTGAACCCTGCGTTAATTCTCCTATTTTTTTCGTTTGGCACATTAATGAATATTTTGTCTGGTGTTTTAAAAATAGTGGTTTTTACACAGTGGTACCATGCACCATTTTTAACGCGGCATTTGACTGATTAATATACGTTTATCCGGATAATCTGATGCGTGGGAAGAGCGCGCGACACAAATAGCTGCTGTCAGTGGCAGAACTGTCTGCTAGCCGCCTCGGCAAACCTCGCGATGACGTCACGCCCACCTGCAATGGCGCATGGCCGTTTTCCGGCGCGAAGCCCGGTTCAAATTTTTCCTCGCTCACAGTTAGCGCTAATAAAAGCAGGACGCAAAAAAAACTTTACAGGTCGGTATTTGAGGTTGTTAGTAAGGACATATTTAAATTTGGTAATGAAGGACAGTTCCCTATTATAGGTGGTATTTTACCATCTCTAGCTGGAAGGCGATGGACGGCGTCGATGTCCTCTTCATGAAGACTTATGCCGAGTATACTACCGACGTTAGCAACAATGCTTTCAAGGCACTCATCTTCCCGACGTTCCACCTCAGCTATCTCTATATTGCAGTTTCTCCCGTACTGTTCAAGATGATTCAGCCGCGCAGTTAGATTCTCTATTGTTTCATCTCTTTCCTTGACTTTTCCAACTAAACTAGTAATAGTTTTCTTCATCCCGGCTACTGCTGCATTGGTTTCTTCAAATTTCAACAACATCTCGTCGTAGCGCTCGGACAGAAATTGTTGACTTTTCTCAATGTCTCTCTTAAGCTCCGCAAAGTGTTTTTCGAATGCATCCAGGTCAACATTTTTCTTAACTCCACCATCTTTCCCCTTGCAAGTTTCACAACGCCAACCCGATTTTCTGGTTTTCGACATAGAACGGTAAGTATCTGCACTTATTGACGCGCAATCAAAATGCATCTTACCATCGACCCCATACATTCTGCATATGTCCCATCCTTGGGTAACAAATCACTACACAGTGCACACGCCACCATTTCACCTCGCGTAGATTACACACAGATACGCGCAAATAACAACGATAGCGAGAGCTCACTAGAATCAACTGTCCTCGACGAGAGTCAAGACCCGACTAAGTAGTAGTTGTAGTAGTAGTAGTAGTAGTAGTAGTAGTAGTAGTAGTAGTAGTAGTAGTAGTAGTAGTTTTTTTTTTTTTTTTTTTTTGAATTGTTCTTTATTTGGAAAAAAATACAAAATACAACAATTTCAGACTCCGCAAAACTACTTACGTAGCTTGTCTGCAGAGTCTCTTTAACAACAAAACATATATAAACAATATCTCTGACTCTCATTTTGTTTTTCATTTTTGTGTTTGTAGTAGTAGTAGTAGTAGTAGTAGTAGTAGTAGTAGTAGTAGTAGTAGTAGTAGTAGTAGTAGTAGTAGTAGTAGTAGTAGTAGTAGTAGTAGTAGTAGTAGTAGTAGTAGTAGTAGTAGTAGTAGTAGTAGTAGTAGTAGTAGTAGTAGTAGTAGTAGTAGTAGTAGTCCTAACTAGTAGTAGTAGTAGTAGTAGTAGTAGTAGTAGTAGTATAGTAGTAGTAGTAAGTAATAAATCGGTTCAAAAATACCGCCAAACGAAAAAATTTCGCAGAAAAGACAGTTGTTAAAATAAATATTTTTTCTCTCAGTCTTTCCATAGAAAAACAGTTGAAAATGAATGTCACAAAAACACAACATCCTACGTTGAATGGTGTGCCTTGGCGAATTGAAGTTGTAAATTATTTTGAGGAGGCTATATTGGCCGTGTACCGGATCAGAAAAATTTGAAAAAATATTTTTGATTTTCTAAAATAGACAGGTTACAAAACCATTTACCATATTTTTTACTTGGGAGCATATTTGGAAAATAGAAAAACGCGGGGGTAGCCTATTACGAACTCGTCAAACTTCACTGGGTGGTAGATGGATTTTGGAGTACAGAAAAGGTCAACTACATAAATTGTCGAGATGTCCATAGATAATTGCTCAATCATCATTAATGATGTTACTGATTTTTGCCAGTCTTACATTAGCTAAACATCACTCCTTTCACTATATTAACATTTTTTTCATTGTATTGTCGCCACTTTTAGTAATTAAACTCTCTATTACCTTATAATGAAATGTCTGATATTTAGTTTCGACTTCCATTTATCTACGTCCATATCATTCATCTGAGTCTGACTAAAACATGTCGATACAGGTTTTCGTCAACACTCAAACATCTCTTCCCTAGTTTAAAGCGTTTTGTTTACATGAACACATCTCCATTATACATTATATTTCATATTTTACATTTAATTGAACGTTTTTTATGTTAAAAATCCCCTAAAACAAAATCTGTTTTTCCTCCTATTTCAAAAAAAGTTCCAACATTTAAGCCTTAGCAAGCCTTTTGGTGTCTGTACAATGAAACACATGCGTCTGTATGTCATTAATATTGTAGTACCATGTATACCTTTACAGTTTTTAAAAACAGTTTTAACTTGCCCCAAATTTTTAAAAACCCCCAATTTTTTTTCCAAAACCTTTTTTTT
>JAMZAV010005815.1:0-36173 GCA_024449915.1 Sweltsa coloradensis
CAATTGATACCGAACACTGGTCAGTAACAGACTGCCATCCTCCGGGGTATATCTCCTCTTTGGAGTTGCCGATAGCCTTTCAACCTCTCCAGCCCCATTTCCTTCAAAATAACATCTTTTCAATACGAAAGCTTTTAAAATCCTTTGTATTCTCAATCGTCCTTTTCGCCGAAAACACATTTGCAAGATATCCTTGAAGTGTGCCAGGGTTCCGGGTTCTTAGCCGGGGCTTTGCCAGGGCGTCCAAGACGCATCACAACATATAATTACTGGGCACTCGTCAGGAGTAAGCTACAGGCTAGGACACTCTTCGTGAAGTGTCGGCACTATTCTATTAGAGCTTCGGTTACTTCCGGTGATGCTCGCGGTCTCTGCTTATTAGTTATCAAGGTGAAGGGGATATAATTGGTACTTAGAGATGTGAGATGCTGCGAAGGAAGCTGGGATACTGATCAAGGTGGTACATCCGCTATAACATTCAATTAAACTTTGTTTTGTAGGGAACCTGGCCATGGTCCCTCTCCAGGTGACTGGAATATTTGGGACCTTCACGATTTTTGTCGCATATGACGATATGCCATTGATAAAAATTAAAATGTAATGTTAAAAAAGAAGTTAATTCAACTAAATGATAATGTCTAGTTTGTTTATAAGTGGGCCTTAATTTGCTTATTGTTAGACTTATGATACGACAGTCATCGTAAAAATAATTTTGGAAATATCATTGGTTAGAAGCTGGAACAGAAAAATACAAAGTAGGCCTTAAAACTGAAACAACATGTAAACAAGAAAACTGAATTCAAACATAATAACAATATTTTAAAGAATTCAAATTATTGCATCGCATTGTTGTAATTCGAAGGGAACTGAAACTACTGATAAGAAAAGTAAAAAGTACAAAATTAGTACATCTTTAAAGTCTGAAGAGTTCCCTTAGGCGCAAAAAATATCGCAGTCGGTAGGACTCGAACCTACGCTCCCAGAGGGAATCTGATTTCTAGTCAGACGCCTTAACCACTCGGCCACGACTGCTGATGACAATTGAAACAACTTTTAAATAGAGAGGAAGCATATTTTGACCGACAAAGAATTCTGTTTACTATTTTCGCTTGGCAAACAATGTGCTGTTTTAGCACAAGGCATGCTTATAGTTGTTGTTTACATGTTGGTGACTGGTACGCTAGAGTAAGCAAGGACGCAACAGGTATTTTAACAGCACGCGAAGCGAACGGTTCGTGATTCAACGAATCAATTTATTTCCACTTTCTGAATGCAAATATGATTAAAATGGAGCCCTAATGTGCTCTTTAAATTTAAATTGAGAATTCAAATATTCACTTGTATGTGGTTAGGGTACATGATTTTGTACAGTAGAAATTGTCGCAGAAGAAATGCTTACTATAGGGATGTATGTTTCCTTACTTTTTCAATATTTATTATATTATATGTTGGTATAATACATGGATAATAAGAAAAAATATAAATAAAATGTGTCTATAGTAGGCCCTACCAAACATAACAGAGGCATAGTCGCCTACTAAAACCAAGTTTTTTATTATATTCATATTATTATTTATTATGCATTCTCCTCAAGGCAACGTAATAAAGATTACCATGGCGCCGAAGAACATGAACATACAAAGTGGTCCCTTGTGCAGGCCTAAGTAATAATAAGTGTGATTGTTTTTAGTTGATTAAAGTATTGCGTTGCATTAACTGAGGACTCACCAATTACTTCAGTTGAATGTGTGTCTTCTGCGAGTTGACGAGTTAGGCCACTGGAAAGGGAAAGAAAATAATTATTTAAATGTTGTGTGAAATTGTCCACATATATTTACAGTAAGCCACAAAATATGTAAGTGGATCAGAAAGCAATTGAAAGCATGGACCTATTAATAATTACTGGCATAAGAAAACATTAATAACAGTCTACTACTCCATAGGCCATAGTCAATAAAGCTAATGTGAGTTGTAGAGAATAACAGTGATATAATCATACATACAAACATAAACAAACATAATTGCACATTATTGAATTACATTGATATTGTTATGTGTTCAGTTTGATACTTTCATCAAAGATTATGAAGGCCTTCAATTTCATTATGAGGAAATTAATCTAGAAATTAAAAAATCCATCTCAGCGCGGTATCGAACCACGGTCTCCCGATTAATTGCCGGTAGGGTGCTTTACCCCTAAGCTACCGAGACGGTTCACTTCATCATATAACATCTGAGATGGATTAATTATTGTTTTTTAATAGTCTTTCTCGAGCCGCAAATGGGTGATCTAAGTAAAATCAAGCAACTGGCCACCGACAAACAACAACAACAACCTCTACATAAATGATAATACCTATACAATTAATTACGGATATAAATAATATATAATATGATTCTGCTTTCACCCTCGTTACACGATTTAGATTCTGCTTAATAAGTCTTATTTTTGGTGGGTAATCACACTTAGGAAAACAATAGCATACTGTAATCCAAAATAATTCCAATTCATTATATAAAAAAAATGTTGCCCCTCCCCCCCCCCCCCCCTCCACCAACACCTTTCTTTCTAGCCAACTATCCATATACGAATACCAAAAAAGAAGTGTTCTCAAGAGCGTGGAGAAATATAATCATGAAGTTACGATTGCACAACGTGGGATGATGCCATAGCCATAGCCTCTGCCGAGTTGAATGATGGTTCGCTCGCCCATTTCATTTGCATGAAAATTAATCATTGTGTGCATCACAAAAAGACTGCAACGTCAAATCCATCAATTCAGTCCGCACGCGCATATACCGAACACAGCATGTTGTAGAGAGAAGTGCTGACGACCTGTCTACGCAATATCCAAGATGGCGTCGGTGCGCATTAGTACGTCACGATGCAATACATGACGTCACCACACTGCAGGGTATTGCGCATGTGAAGCTGCGCGATATGAACCAGTTTCAGGACGTGAAAGTCAGCGAGCGATGTTAATGTTACCTAATTCTAGCTACAAAACACTATCAGCACTCGTGGCCGAGTGGTTAAGGCGTCTGACTAGAAATCAGATTCCCTCTGGGAGCGTAGGTTCGAGTCCTACCGAGTGCGATTTTTTTTACTTCCAATTCCTCTTGATATTGTTTTTGGAGCAGAAACCAATAATGAAATTTCAAAAAGAATTTCAAAATTTGATCAAATTTTGAGAAAAATCAATATAAAAAATATATGCAATATTGTATGTTATTGTGATATTTTTGAAAGTAACTTTTCTTTCCTTTGCTTATCGATTAAGTTTTAGTTTGCAATTATGCTTAAGTTTTGTTGAATATGAAATTTTAAACAGAGTTATTTTAAGTATTTTCATTAATTTATTTGCTAGGCGTAAACATTTAAATGTATCTTTATTCTCTTGTTTAATTCGGTGATTGATTATTAACATTATACGATATTGCAAAAAAGTTATGTGCCTAATATTATTATTATTATTATTATCATTAATAACTATTCCGTGTATAATATTACTTAACGTCTATTTACTTATTTAAACATTAATATAATGATTGGTGAATTAATTTTATGATAGGTTGATTTGTTATTTTAAAATGACTCACTGTCACTGACAATTAATTTCTGGATCTGAGTGGATGGGCAATAATTACATGTAAAACGCTGTTTAATCGTTTGTAATTAACAGATTGTGTACCACGCTATTGATTTTATAAATATAAATCATTGGACTTTTTCACTGTTAGTTAACAAAATATTTATTTTAATGTGATATTTCGATTTCTTTTTACAGAAATCTTATCAAACAAAATTAACAATTAAAAAACCACAACAGTACAGGACAAAAAACTTTTTCACAAAATATTATCACATTAATATCACTTAAAATAAATATTTTTTTTAACTAACAGTGAAAAATCCAATGATTTATATTTATAACGTTACTACCTGTTTATATTTTCATTTTTTATAACGCTATTGATTAATTTATTGATTCATGCATACAACTAATAAGTGGTAATGTTTAGGAATTTATTTGAAATTATTATTAATCTCAATAAATGTTAAGAAATCGGTTACAAAATAACTAGAATAATGTAAAAAATGTGTGTTAATATTTGATAAGGTCATCTTTGATTTATAAGGAACTATTAATATTAATTTTGTTTTATTTTTTTATTTCTTGTTATTTTTTTATAATTTTTTAATATAAATATTGTAAACGTTTATTCAACACATGTAATGAAAGAGGCAAACTAGGTCCAAGAAGAAATTATTATTGCAGGCAAGATCCTACCTACTGGGAAAGAGTATTGCGTGTGGTGCGTCCTGGGGCCTGCGGTGGTGGAGGGGGGGGGGGGAGACGCGAATAAGCTCATCAACAAACTTTAAAAAACAACGTTCTCAAATACACGTCATCATTGATATCGCATCAATCGCAAATGATTAAAACTGTTATCACTTTTAAAAGGAATTACTGATAGCGACGTCAAGAGTTTATCTCATTTTTCACGTCACTTAGTATTACACTATTGTTATGATTTTCTTTAGACCTTTTAAACCCAGTATCGAAAGTAATTTTTTGTGTTGATTATTTCCATTATAATATTATAAATAATTATCGCATAGTCATTATTATCGTTTGTTATTGATATCTATATATTCATAACGTTTATAAAATAACGATAATAGCTTATCATTGTTTGGTTGTCCACCCTGGCTTGAAGACCACACAACACAACGCACGTCCACGATCCCCAACCTGACAAACCCAACACGTCCTGAAAAGCGCACACAAATAAACCATCCATCATCAATAAGTCAACGTTTTTAAATCCACCAGCGCGAAATCGGACACCCGCGTGACCAATAGATTCCGCCTCCAGCTTCTCTGGTCTCGTGAGAAGCATTCTGTGTCGTGGACATGCGAGGTAACCCAAGCCAGGAGCCTCACATGGTACACATACACAGACGGACAGCGAGGATTAGATTTCAAACTTCTGATAAATCCTATTAGAATGTCTCGTGTATAGAAGGCAGTGTCCGTGTCGTGGGTGCGTGACGGAGTGAGGGGGTGGGGGGGGGGGGGGGCACAGAGGAGAGACTGGTCCACTGGGAGGCGATTCTGTCTATATATCTTCTCTTCTCTTGTAGACCAAGGATATTTACGAGCTTTTTTTCTTTTTAACTTTGAAGCAATTTTATTTATTTATTTATCTGTTTATTTATTTATTTATTTATTTAACGTCTATCCTATTCAGTTAAAAACTGATTCACAAAGGAGGACAACTAAATAAATCTAATTATTACATAGATGCAGACATAACAATGACATTAAGTAGTTTTAATAGTAACATTACAACAACAATGTATATTTTAAATTCCACTATAATGCTAATAATGCTAAGTGCGACCCGACATTATTTTTAATTGACTAATTGATTGCCAAAAAGTCTACTTAAATTTTTAGCTGTTGTCTTAGGCTAGTCCTAACGGGAATCAGTGCCAAGTGGTAAGGGTGAGTTTTGACTTCTGTGGCATTTAGTGGTGTGGACGGGAAGAGGGGGAGGAGTGTTCCTTCTTCACGAACTAACTATGCCACATGGCTGAAGCTTGAAGTGCGCGACTCTCAGTGGGGGGGTCACGTGTTCGAATCCTTGCCACCAGCTATCCTGACTGCAAGGGAGTGATTGAGTCTTGTTTAACAGCCCTCGGACACCTGCACATACACATGGACATCCAACTGTTACCGCTGTGCAACAATCCCACGAGAAATCTATATTTTACGTCGCAGTCTTTGTCTGGTTTTATTGAAATATGCTGATAAACAAATCATTTATTTAACTTTCAAACAAGTACATGATTTTCTATATAATTCTTGTTAAAAAATTATTAATAAAATTCCCCTTATATCTATAATACTATATAGGGATGAAACTAAAAACAATGTCAAGATTTAAAATTCACGGATGGATAATAATAAATATACCCGTGGGATTTAAGAACATCCGAAGTTTTTCGTTTTGGTAGGACATAACTGGTCACAGTCAGCTTCTTTAGAAGTGGATATTAGAATATTTCTCCCCTGTCCCACGCTCCAGTTTGTCCATGCAGCTATACCCCTTATGTAAACAAGTTCACTGCATGTGGCCACATAATCAGGCTATAGATTTCATTTTGTCACATTTTAGGTAAAAAGTTTAAAAGTAGCTGGAAAACATCCGCGACATCTTTAGAAACTCACTGCATAGGTGGTTCCGCAAGAAGGGTACATTGTGCACAGGGGGATGTTTTTAACTCTGTGCAGAAGGTGACCCTGGGCTAATCCCGCGCGGAGAATGGGATTAAGTCCTGGACAGATGCGCGCACTGATGGATCAACAATACCTCCCACACACGCACACGCAATACCATATAGACCACGCAGTTCTCAAGGAAAATGACAAAAAACGATAGGAAAAGAAGAACGATTCGGAATAGTAAAAAGCTCCGTGAAGGTGAAAAAACGGGGAGAAAAAAGGTTTTGATGGGTGATAAATGGACGTGGGCTTCCTGTTGACGAAGGTTTTTAGACCGTTCAATCCAAAGAACCCCCCCCCCCCCCAGATTTACTGATAGGAACAATCACAATACAAAGCTTTGATGTATTTTTAAAGGTTTTCTGTAAGGATCATTTGACATTTTAATGGAGATTTAGTTAATTGGTTTTTACAGATTGAAACAAGATCGGACAGCTGGTATAGTTGAAAATAAACTCGTTTAGTTTTGGTGATGTCATTTCTATTTATTTCGGTCTACCTTGAAACTTTTAATCGCTGAAAAGTTATATTTTAAAAACATTTTGAGTCTTTACGAGACATACATGTACACGGCACGCTCGTAGCACTCAAATTAAGATGTACGACGCTCTGGAGATATTAAGGACCAATAAATATATTATTATTATTATTATTATTATTATTATTATTATTATTATTATTATTATTATTATTATTATTATTATTATTATTATTATTATTATTATTATTTATTATTATTATTATTATTATTATTATTATTATTATTATTATTATTATTATTATTATTGAAACTATGTACGTGAATTCTAAAATGCACATGACACATATTATATTTTTATGCAGAACAACAAACAACAACAAACAGAATTGCCTTATGTAATAAACCCTATACACCATTATTATGTGCTCTAATAGCGACATTCGCTCATCCCTTGTTAACATCGTCCGAAAAATGCAAATGTTTTGGGGTGAAATTTAGAGATCTAAAATCAGTCCAGACTGAATGTGATATTAGCTGGATTTCCGATCAACGGACATTTAACACTAAAAAAGTACACAATTCACATTTTGAATCTTATTACCTACACGAAACCGGGCAAACACACCAACCTAAAATGTAAGTTCTCAGTGTTGGCTCGAGCGCTAAGCGCGCGACTCTGATTCGGGAGGTCCCGGTTTAAAATACCGTCGAGACCGGTGTAATGGAATATCTCTACCTTTAGCATATTATTAACTAACTAAAAATAGAATAGCTGATTATTACGCGCGTAGTACTTTCCAGCCGGCCAGATATTACCTACCCTGGATATTACTACCAAGCATTTAACAAAGAGAAGGTAAAATCAAGCTAGCACAGGAATACTACTACACTACATCCGTTACCTCGTTGACTGCGATCAAGTGAATGCGGTGTTAAACATAGGGTGGTACAAAAGTTAAGCACTGACATGATATTTTAAATAACATCAATGCTATAATGTTTATTTCCCTGTTATTAATGACGAACACGAAAAAACTTGCAATTAAAGTTTTAAAAAACTACACAATGTATAAAGACGTAAATAACATCGTAATGAACGGTAAAAATCAGCCGGCATGTCATTACTTTATTATAATATGTAACGTCGTTGTTATGAATGACATACTCATAAAACTTGCAATTATGGTTATCAATCAATGAATGTATAGGTCAACATAAGGAACGGTAAAGATCAGCCGGCATAACAATACTACTAGGAAAACGCTTAAGTCCGCCGGCGTTGTTGCATGAGCGTAATATTGGTGCATTGAGCTGCCATTGTGTTATGCGGATTTTCTGTTGTTCTGTGAAAAAATTATTACTACGTCGAAGATTTTTTTAAATTAAATTAAATAAAATTAAAAATTTACTTAATTTTTTATTAATCGTAATTTTAAAAAAATAAAAAAATCGTAAAATTGCGATTTCATAAGAAATAATTATTCGATTGCGCTCAAATTTTACACGAATAAATAAATTCATAAAATTAAGGTTCTGTGAAAAAATCATTTCAATAGGATAAAGCATGTAGTTGTTATAAGTCAAAGAATTGTTTTAAAAAAGAAAAAAACTGTAAAATTTCGATTTTCATGAGAAATAGTTTTTCGATTGCGCTCAAATTTCACAAGAATATCTTAATTCATAAAATTAAGGTTCTTGTGAAAAAATCATTAAAATCGGATTAAGCATGTAGGTGTTATAAGTAGAAGAAATTTTTTAAAAATCGAAAAAAATTGTAAAATTGCGATTTTATGAGAAAAAATTTTCGATTGCGCTCAAAACGTGGCAGTTCTAAGTTCAGAGATTTCGAAGGCCTCCATAAAATTTTATCACAATTGGAGTATCGTTTTAGCCGGAATCGTGTTAACAAACACACAAACACAAGTGACGACACCGTGGCAAGCAGGTCGTGTGTACCGGATGTCAGTGTGTGTCGGGTGACCCCCTCTTGTCTTGCCCGAGGTTCCTGGGAGCTTCTGTATAGTTGCTCTTTGTCAGCGGATTGTCTGGCTGCTCGAGGCTCGTCTGGCCCTCTGATGACCAGTCCACTACGTCCTCTAGCTCCGGTGCCCGCTCACTTCGTCAACATGGAGAACTTAGAAGAGGGCACTTCGAGAACATGTAAGTTTACTTCATGACAGTTATAATAAATACGCAACAATTTAGGATGATTTTTACCATTAACGAATTTCTAATAACAATTCATCACAATTACTGATTATTATAATCAGTTTGTTATTGACATCAAATTGATATGTTTAGCCACCTCACCCTTTAAAGTTTGATACACTCTGCTGTCTTTTTTCTCTGAATTTCAAGCAGTATGTAAAAATTCTCTTTGAATTGTGAACTTAAAGCGTGTTGTTCTGTCACAGCTGAAAACCACGCACAGCATCGCATTGAGATGGTGACTTGAAACAACACCAAGGAAGAGGAAGAAGATGGCTGTCGTCGCAAAGAAGACACGCGCATGGCAAAGTGACGACACCGTGGCAAGCAGGTCGTGTGTACCGGATATCAGTGTGTGTCGGGTGACTCCCTCTGGTCTTGCCCGAGGTTCCTGGGAGCTTCTGTATAGTTGCTCTCTGTCAGTGGATTGTCTGGCTGCTCGAGGCTCGTCTGGCCCTCTGGTGACCAGTCCACTACGTCCTCCTGCTCCGGTGACCGCTCACTTCGTCAACATGGAGAACTTAGAAGAGGGCACTTCGAGAACATGTAAGTTTACTTCATGACAGTAATAATAAATGCGCACCAATTCGTGCTGATTATAACAATTGCCGTACTCATTTAAAATATCATTTTGTTTGGTCGAGGAAAGAGTAAGATGATGAGAAAGAAACACTGAATCTGGCAAGCTCAGTATCTTTTGTTTCATGTCCTAGATAATGGTAGAAAATCACCACTCAACCCAACATAGTTGGAACAGAGTAAGGATTATTATTATTATTATGTTATTGACATACAATTTTAACTTCTAATTAATTGTTTAGCCACCTCACCCTTTAGAGTTTGACTCACTCTGTTGTGTCTCGTCTCAAAATTTAATGCAGTATGTACAAATTCTCTTTGAATTGTGTAAATAGCACGTTGTTCTGTTACAGCTGAAAACCACGCACAGCATCGCATTGAGACAGTGACTTCAAACAACACCAAGAAAGAGGAAGAAGATGGCTGTCGTCGCAAAGAATACACGCGCATGGCTAAGTGACGACACCTTGGCAAGCAGGTCGTGTGAACCGGATGTCAGTGTGTGTCGGGTGACTACCTCTGGTCTTGCCCGAGGTTCCTGGGAGCTTCTCTATAGTTGCTCTCTGTCAGTGGATTGTCTGGCTGCTCGAGGCTCGTCTGGCCCTCTGGTGACCAGTCCACTACGTCCTCTAGCTCCGGTGACCGTACACTTCGTCAACATGGAGAACTTAGAAGAGAGCACTTCGAGAACATGTAAGTTTACTTCATTAGAGTAATAATAAATGCGCACCAATTCGTGCTGATTAACACAATTACCTCGTCATTGTCTCCGTAAATAACTATTTTTAACAATTGCGGTACCTACTCATTATTATTATCATTTTGTTTGGTCGAGGAAGGAGTAAGGTGATGAGAAAGAAACACTGAGTCTGGCAAGCTCAGTATTGTTTCATGTCCTAGATAATGGTGGAAAATCACCACTCAACCCTACATAGTTGGAACAGAGTTAAGATTATTGTTGTTATTTTGTTATTGACATACAATTTTAACTTCCAATTAATTGTTTAGCCACCTCACCCTTTAGAGTTTGACACACTCTGCTGTCTCTCTTCTCTAAATTTCATGCAGTATGTACAAATTCTCTTTTGATTGTGTAGTAATAGCGCGTTGTTTTGTTACAGTTGGAAACCACGTACAGCATCGCATTGAGTGGTGTAACACCAAGGAAGAAGAAGAAGATGGATGTCATCGCTAAGAAGACACGCGCATGGCTAAGTGACGACACCGTGGCAAGCAGGTCGTGTGTACCGGATGTCAGTGTGTGTCGGGTGACTCCCTCTGGTCTTGCCCGAGGTTCCTGTTAGCTTCTGTATAGTTGCTTTCTGTCAGTGGATTGTCTGGCTGCTTGAGGCTCGTCTGGCCCTCTGGTGACCAGTCCACTACGTCCACCTGCTCCGGTGACCGCTCACTTCGTCAACATGGAGAACTTAGAAGAGGGCACTTCGAGAACGTGTAAGTTTACTTGATGACGATAATAATAAATTCACAACAATTTGGGATGATTTTTACCATTATGAATTATTAATCACAATTCATCACAATTACTGATTATTATAATCATTTTGTTATTGACATCAAATTGTTATGTTTAGCCACCTCACCCTTTAAAGTTTGATACACTCTGCTGTCTTTTTTCTCTGAATTTCATGCAGTATGTAAAAATTCTCTTTGAATTGTGAACTTAAAGCGTGTTGTTCTGTCACAGCTGAAAACAACGCACATCATCACATTGAGATGGGGACTTCAAACAACACCAAGGAAGAGGAAGAAGATGGCTGTCGTCGCAAAGAAGACACGCGCATGGCTAAGTGACGACACCGTGGCAAGCAGGTCGTGTGTACCGGATGTCAGTGTGTGTCGGGTGACTCCCTCTGGTCTTGCCCGAGGTTCCTGGGAGCTTCTGTATAGTTGCTCTTTGTCAGAGGATTGTCTGGCTGCTCGAGGCTCGTCTGGCCCTCTGATGACCAGTCCACTACGTCCTCTAGCTCCGGTGGCCGCTCACTTCGTCAACATGGAGAACTTAGAAGAGGGCACTTCGAGAACATGTAAGTTTACTTGATGACGATAATAATAAATTCGCAACAATTTAGGATGATTTTTACCATTAACGAATTTTTAATAACAATTCATCACAATTACTGATTATTATAATCAGTTTGTTATTGACATCAAATTGATATGTTAAGCCACCTTACCCTTTAAAGTTTGATACACTCTGCTGTCTTTTTTCTCTGAATTTCAAGCAGACTGTAAAAATTCTCTTTGAATTGTGAACTTAAAGCGTGTTGTTCTGTCACAGCTGAAAACCACGCAAAGCATCGCATTGAGATGGTGACTTGAAACAACACCAAGGAAGAGGAAGAAGATGGCTGTCGTCGCAAAGAAGACACGCGCATGGCAAAGTGACGACACCGTGGCAAGCAGGTCGTGTGTACCGGATGTCAGTGTGTGTCGGGTGACTCCCTCTGGTCTTGCCCGAGGTTCCTGGGAGCTTCTGTATAGTTGCTCTCTGTCAGTGGATTGTCTGGCTGCTCGAGGCTCGTCTGGCCCTCTGGTGACCAGTCCACTACGTCCTCCTGCTCCGGTGACCGCTCACTTCGTCAACATGGAGAACTTAGAAGAGGGCACTTCGAGAACATGTAAGTTTACTTCATGACAATAATAAATGCGCACCAATTCGTGCTGATTATAACAATTGCCGTACTCATTTAAATTATCATTTTGTTTGGTCGAGGAAAGAGTAAGATGATGAGAAAGAAACACTGAATCTGGCAAGCTCAGTATCTTTTGTTTCATGTCCTAGATAATGGTAGAAAATCACCACTCAACCCGACATAGTTGGAACAGAGTAAGGATTATTATTATTATTATTTTGTTATTGACATACAATTTTAACTTCCAATTTATTGTTTAGCCACCTCACCCTTTAGAGTTTGACTCACTCTGTTGTGTCTCGTCTCAAAATTTAATGCAGTATGTACAAATTCTCTTTGAATTGTGTAATAATAGCACGTTGTTCTGTTACAGCTGAAAACCACGCACAGCATCGCATTGAGACAGTGACTTCAAACAACACCAAGAAAGAGGAAGAAGATGGCTGTCGTCGCAAAGAAGACACGCGCATGGCTAAGTGACGACACCGTGGCAAGCAGGTCGTGTGAACCGGATGTCAGTGTGTGTCGGGTGACTCCCTCTGGTCTTGCCCGAGGTTCCTGGGAGCTTCTGTATAGTTGCTCTCTGTCAGTGGATTGTCTGGCTGCTCGAGGCTCGTCTGGCCCTCTGGTGACCAGTCCACTACGTCCTCTAGCTCCGGTACCGTACACTTCGTCAACATGGAGAACTTAGAAGAGAGCACTTCGAGAACATGTAAGTTTACTTCATTGGAGTAATAATAAATGCGCACCAGTTCGGGCTGTTTTTTACAATTAACGAATTAATGACAGTTATAATAAATACCCACCAGTTCGGGCTGTTTTTTACAATTAATGACTCATTAACAATTCATCACAATTACTCATTATTATAATCATTTTGTTACTGACATAAAATTGTAATGTTTAGCCACCTCACCCTTTTGAGTTGGACACAGTCTCCTCTCTCTCTCTCTCTTCTCTGAATGTCAGTGCTTCACTTTACAGATTAGATCAATATACTATATAATTTCACAGTTGTCGACAGTAGTAAATAAATAAAAGTTGATTTCTTCATGAATCATTGCTCGTACAGGTCTCTCTTTGTCCTAAAGAAGAAATATATAATCAAAGTCGTTAGCTACAATAATTGTGTTCTTGTTTTTAAGGACATATGGCGAAGATCAGATGGCACTCGTCCAGTGTAAAAGTTACCGCGTTCATTATGAACCTCATGTCTGTCAGCGAGACCCCGTCGACTACTTACATCAAGATGACTCGATCCGGGTGAGTTGACTGGAGTCTTTATTTTTTGCTAGGGGCATAGTTAGGTTATGTAGTACTGTATAACATAATATTAAGAAGTACTTTAATTCTCTGGTTTGATCTACTGCCGGACTTAGTGCATTCCTTCCCTCATGGTGGCGTGTATTTTCTTTGGCCAGAAGTCTTTCAGTTGGATTTAGTATTTCGACTATGTTGTGCTCTTAGTTAGGAAAACTTTCATGTATACTGTCACTTGTCGTCTGGCTGGTTCTGCTTTGTGTCTCGCTTTGCCTGTTATCAAGAATATCGGCGAGGCAAGACACCATCGAGTACTTACATCAAAATCACTCAATCTGGGTGAGTGTCAGTGCATGGTTTTTATTGTTTTGGTACGGACAGGGGTAAGAAAAACATACGATCAAAGAAAACGTGTATGATTGTCGATTATCGAATTCATTAGATTTTTTTCATAAACACATATTCTTCAGGCAAAAACAGCGCCTGGAGATAACGGCGTACATAGGTTACAAAAATTAGCCAACATATTTTTATTTTGAGTTCTTAATTCGCTTTTAGGCCTTCTTAATTTACCCTTTAATTTTATGAATTTCATTCTTCTTCCTACTAAGGCATATTATCTGTATAATAATAATAATTATTATTATTAGTTTTGTTGCTTGAGTTGCTCTAACTCATACATACATATCATAGAATATTGTCCATACCCATTAGCATGAAAATCTGTAAGATATTTGCTAAGCTAAATGTTTCACTTGCCATTTCAAACACCAATATCTAAAAAGATTTATAAGAAATTATAACTAAGAAACATATTTTATAGTATGCCCCTATAAGATTGTTTCTTCATGATTAAATGATTGATTGATTGATTTATTTATTGGTGATTGATTGAACTTGTTTACAGGAAGAAGTTTGCAATAGTGGTTCAACCCATCCTTCAGTGAAGAGCCAAACTAAAAATAACGTAGAATAAGACTATGTTGTATTAATTTATATTAGTGTTAGATATTATATACTTGTTAAACAATCGTAATGAAACCGTGACAGCATTGTTTAAAAAGTACCTACCTATGTCAGGTAGGTATTATGTCGTGTGAGTGGAACAGTGTCATTACAATCACATTAAACAAAATGTTTGGCTCTCACACAAATGTGATGTGACTTATTTACATTAGTTATAACTTATGACCTTTCATTGAAAAGAGTATTTAAAGAAAGTATTATTTGCTTCTGCTTAAGATTCAATTAATCAACTCTTACATTTAAATCGCATGTGTACACAGCACAGTAGTAGGCCTATTATTAGTAATGTGGTAGAAGTAGCTGGTAGTAGTAATGTAATCTATAGTTTTGTCGTGGTAGAAGTACATAATATAGTAGGAGTAGTTATCTTAGTAGTTTATATATATGTTGGTAGTATAGTAGTTAATAGTAGTAGTTATCTGTAGAATAGTGTGTGGGTCTAGTAATGTGCTCTGTATGCATGTACTGTAATGACGTTATGATATAAAGTAAAATCATTCAAGTAAGTAAAATTTGAAGATAAAATAAAATAAAACTGCTGCAAGTTTATCTCAATGCAAGGGGCCCCATGCTTTAAGATTGACTTGCTCGAGGCAGAAGTTAAACTGCTGTTCATAGTAGTTCACTCACAAATTTGAGTCATTAAAATGCAACCCAATGTGTTGTTTTTCATGCTGCACGGTTTGATAACGAAAAGGTGGAGATTGGACGGCTATATGGGGATGGAGGAGGCCGATTAAAAAAAAAACTATTGTTTATTTAACTGCAAAATTGGCACATTTATCAGAAATCAGAAATGTTAATTTAATTTACTTTGTTAATACATATTATGTTAAAACAGTGTAGCCGATATTATTGAATTAATTATTATATTCTTAACTTCTATTTCAATGATTCTTTCTGAGTTGATCTATTGTTTTTATCTGAAGTGACATAATTATTGTTAACATTGTATTCATTAAGATGAATTTAATTCTTAAAGGACATTACTAATGGAGAAACAACGAAAAAAATATTGTATTGCGTTTAAATGAGAAAACAAACTTATTCTCTGGAAAGCCTTAATTAACATTAACACTACATTAGGGCATTGCTTGATCTCTTTCTTAGTAATAGTTAATAACCTATGTAACACTACTTGAATGTACATTACATTTATATTATATTTTTGTATCTTAATTTCAGTAATCGGAAAACACTCCCGTAGGTATAATTGATTTCAATAAAATATTTATTTTGAATTAATTGTTAGGTGAAATAATGACATTGTAACATTGAATCTCGGTATTTTTTATGTCTTGAAATAACGTTCATGTAAACAATGTATGCCATTTATTTGTGTTTGTTGTAGCTGTATTTCAAAAAGAATCATGTAAGGTATAATAATGATATTGTAATATTAAACCTCGGTATTTTTTTATTGTCTTGAAATAACGTTCATGTAAACAATGTATGCCATATACTTGTGTTTGTTGTTGCTGTATTTAAAAAAAATCATGTAAGTGTAATAATGATATTGTAATATTGAACCTCTGTATTTTTTTTGTATTGAAATAACGTTCATGTAAACAATGTATGCCATATACTTGTGTTTGTTGTTGCTGTATTTAAAAAAAAATCATGTCAGGTGTGTAATGTTATGCCGCCACACCGGCAATCCTGACTGTAGGTTTTTTGCGAGGCTCTTAAACAGCCCTCGAACATCCTTTCGCAATTATCCTATCCGCAACATACCTAGTTACAGGGGCATGCATTACACCCTGGGTAGGCTTCCCAGAAAAATTATTATTATTATAAGTTCTGACTCGTTTTTGTAAAAACAATTTGAGAAAAACAATTTTTTAATTTTATATTTTCGAATTTTCTCAAATATTTTGTCTTCTGAACGACTCGAATCGCCTACACAGAACACAACCACCGCGAACCTCAACCATCATACCTCCAGTGCACGCGCACTTCAGCACACGTATATGAGTTCACTATTTGTTTAACAATATCACTATTATATTATTCCAACGTGTGAAACGTGTCTGGGAATAATCCTAATTACCAAGTGTTTGTTTCCTGCACTGAGGTGTACCCTGGGACGTGCCCGGGACTTAATGCGCTGTTTGTTTGCTGCACCTGATTGCACCAGGCTACACTCGGAGGTCAAGACCTCGCAAACATACACACCTGCATGTTGGGATGGGGGGGACGGGTGGGGGGGGGGCAATATGGGTGTTTACAGAGTGGTTTTCCTTTAATTAATTAATTTTATTTATAGTTTATAATGTTTCTCCAATTAATTTTCATTTTTAAATATATTGCGTGCTACTGCTACAACAAGACTCATAATGTCGATAGGGATGTGGATATTCTGTGTAGATGCGGCTCTGATTCGGCAGGTCCCGGGTTCAAATCCCGTCTAGACCGGCAATCCTGACTAAAGGTTTTCTCCAAAGTTTTCCTCAGTCGTTAATGCGAATGCAAGGGAGTGGGTCCCTCGGACATCCCTTCACAATAATTGTCCTATCCCCAACATACCTATAGTTAGACGAGGGGCATGAATTGCACCCTGGGCAGGCTTCGACGAAAAATTTAAAAACCAATGTTTTCCTATTAGGCTCGGTTCCCACTTATTGGTTTAGCCATAAGTGGATAGGAAATAAGTGTTAAATTGTTTTTGTTTTAGTCTTAAGAAATTTGTTATGACAAAAACAAAATTCTTACGACTGCCCAATCAGACGTCCATAATCCTTACGACGACCAATGAAAAGGAGTAACTGCATTGTGACAGGCCACTGAAACATTACTAACCAATCAGGATATCGGGTTTCTTATAACTTAAACAATTTCTTAAGACTAAAACACGATTGTGGGAACTGGGTCTTAACTGAATAGATCACAGACACAGAATAGAGAACCCATGTTAAATGTTAGTGCCGCTTTACAATTCATACAGTGTTTCACTTTATGTTCGTGATTATAAAGACAAAAATGTTCTTGATTATCCATAAATGTGACAGCTCTGCTTTTAAAAACCGAACTGTCAAGACTGTGTATTGTTGAAATTGATAAATAACGTAAAGAAGAGAGGTATTTTGAAATTAGTCCCGGTAGATAATCTTCAGCGCCAATTTTCTCGAATTGTTGAAATGGTCGAGAAGGGTTGTTAGCATTAGATGCGCGTCATTCGTCATCGTTGCCATGGAGACTAGACTCTTGTTGGGGGGGGTGGGGGGGGGGGTAGCCTAACACCTGTTGCTGTCGGGTCGGGGGCGTTGCGTATAAACTCCTTAGGGTATAATCCTCCCTCCGTATAAAACTAAGTTGGAGAGTTTTTGGGTGGGTCTTTCGGTATAAAACGAAGAAAGGGTACGTAGCACCTAAACCTCTTTGCACATAATACTCCCTCGATATAATTTTGATTTTAGGTCGAGAGACCCTACCAGATGGGTCTTAAAGTAGAAAAGTTATGTTGAAAGACTCTACTTGAGGGGTCTCAGCACATAACACTTTCGGCCCAAAGACACATCTGGTAGGGTCCTAGTGTATAACATTTTCGATCGAGAGACCTATCCGGATGGGTCGTAGCGTATAAATTTTTGAGCAAACTGAACCGAAAATCGTTGAAAATGCTTGGAAGTGGCCTGGATGAAGCTGTTATATTGAACAACCCATGCAGTAGCACCGTAAGGCATACAAATTTTCGATTGAAAGATACCCCTGGTAGTGTCTTACAGTATAAAATATTTCGTCTTTGAATATTTTCGATCGAAAGGCCCTACAGGTTGGGTCTTACCGTATAACTTTATGTCGTACGACCCATTCAGTTACGTATTAAGATAGAAAAAGTACAGAATTATACGGAGAGACCCTTACAGTAGAGCCGTAAGACATAACATTTTCGACTGAAAGATACCCCTGGTAGTGTCTTTCTATATAAAATATTTCGACTTGGAATATTTTCGATCGAAAGGCCCTACAGGTTGGGTCTTACCGTATAACTTTATGTCGTACGACCCATTCAGTTACGTATTAAGATAGAAAAAGTACAGAATTATACGGAGAGACCCTTACAGTAGAACCTTAAGACATAACATTTTCGAACGAAAGATACCCCTGGTAGTGTCGTTCTGTATAAAATATTTCGACTTTGAATATTTTCGATCGAAAGGCCCTACAGGTTGGGTCTTACCGTATAACTTTATGTCGTACGACCCATTCAGTTACGTATTAAGATAGAAACAGTACAGAATTATACGGAGAGACCCTTACAGTTGCACCGTAAGACATAACATTTTCGATCGAAAGATACCCCTGGTAGTGTCTTACTGTATAAAATATTTCGACTTAGGATATTTTCGATCGAAAGGCCCTACAGGTTGGGTCTTACCGTATAACTTTATGTCGTACGACTCATTCAGTTACTTATTAAGATAGAAAAAGTACAGAATTATACGGAGGGACCCTTACAGTTGCACCGTAAGACATAACATTTTCGATTGAAAGATACCCCTGGTACAGTGTCTTACTGTAAAAAATATTTTGACTTAGAATATTTTCGATCAAAAGGGCCTACAGGTTGGGTCTTTCCGTATAACTTGTGTCTACAGCACCATAGGCCGTGGATTGAGCTATAGGCTACCATATCTAGTTAGTTTTGTGTTTGCTCACTAGATGGAAGCAATGCACGGATATGGAAATGCATGGCGCCAACTTTTCAAAATGACTGTGTTTTGCCCAAAAATGATTGAACATTCCCCACGAGAACACAAACTTTGGTTCTCCATAATATTGGTCGGTGAGGTCGGACACTGACCATTCGTTTCTCAACTAAATACCAACGTTGGCCAAACGTTGGTTGGATGAGCGTAGCGAGCGAAGCGAAGTGAAGTTTCCATTTCACTACACTGGAGAAAAAATCCGGAATGTTTTCTTTCTTTCTTTCTTTCTTTCTTTCTTTTTTTCTGTATTTTCTTTCTTTTTTTCTGTATTTTCTTTCTTTCTTTCTTTCTTTCTTTCTTTCTTCCTTTCTTTTTTTCTGTATTTTTGTGTGTTTGTTAACACGATTCCGGCTAAACCGATACTCCAATTGAGATGAAATTTTCTGGAGGCCTTCGAAATCTTTGAACTTAGAACTGCCACGTTTTTGAGCGCAATCAAAAAAATATTTCTCATGAAAATCGCAATTTTACGATTTTTTTTCGATTTTTTTAAAACAATTCTTCGACTTATAACACCTACATGCTTTATCTGATTGTAATGATTTTTTCACAGAACCTTTATTTTGTGAATTAATATATTCGTGTGAAATTTGAGCGCAATCAAATAATTATTTCTCTTAATAATTGCAATTTTACGATTTTGCTATGATGCTGCGATAATGCTAAGGCTTTTACATTTTTTTAAAGTGAAAGGTGTTTTAGATTAAAAAAGAATACATCTAAAAATTTACCAAACGGATTTTATAATTTTCGTTTTGTTTGATAAATATTATTTTTTCCTTTGCATTGTTGGAAAATGTATGTTTTTTGTAACAAATCTATATTTCCCATATTTTAATTAAAAAACTATAAATCTCATCAAAAAAGTGTCCAGTGAATTCGTCAGAATAAGATTTGTGAGCACATTAAAAAAAAATTATCCTTTTATCTTAAAAACTGTAGAAGTAGTAGGAAAAAATGTTAGCAAATGTGCTAGAATAAAAGTTTTGAGATTATAGCATTTAATGTTTATTTATGTTGTTTTTTAGTAAATTTGAGTGTAACATAGCCTAAAGGTTCAGTTTATTTATTTTACATGAATTCACTGGGCCTTTATAACCCGTTTATTCTGGCTTCTTTAAAATTGACTAAAATTGCTATGAATAACACTCTATACAGCCCTAGATTAGGCCTTATATCAGTACCGGTAAGCCATTTTCCCATGCAAAATAGCATGCAGCGCTCAAGAAAAAAATCATTTAATGCTTTTAGCATTATATCAACATAAAATAAATTTATGTAGTCAATAAATAAAAAAGCAAACTTAAAAAACAATTAAAACAATAATAATGCAAAGTTGCTGGTTTTTCATACATTTTCAGTGAAACAACCCCTTAATTAAACAATTACGCTCATCCAACAACGCGCCTGAAAAAGCGTTTGCGAAGCTTTCTAGTAACATCAACACGGAGGTTATAATTCGAGATCAAGCAATGAAGTCTGCTGGTGCTGGGTCACAAGTTGTGGACATATCCACGCTTTTTTGACAAGAGGACCGGTGTTCAAGGCTTTGAAAAAAAATGTTCATTTTCGGGCGAATGTTTCGCTGAACCAATTAGGGCACGGAAAAGAGGATTTTATCATTGCGACGTCTGAACCAAGATGACGATGCAATGACCAACCCTCTTTTCAGCATTAAAATGTGAAGAACCCCTGAGGGCTAGGCTACCCTTTCGACCTCCCTCACCAGCGGGCTAGTACCTGACATTCGTCCAGGGGTAACGCGCTACATTCACGGTTAGAACGCTAATAAACGGCGTTCGTTGTTATAGCAATACGAAAACGACGAAAACTAAACATCTTGAGGGGGTTAAGTGATTGTGTACTTTGTAATGATCATCTACCGTTTAAATTACTCCTCATGATATTTAGTTTACAAAACAAGTACAAAAAGCTACACCCCAAAAACTATTTCTTAGGACTGGTGGATACAGACAGAACACTTGGAATAGTTCTGTATTTTTGTGGTTACTTTAAAACCAATTTAGTTTTAAAGATAAGTATTTGAATAGGTCCAAGAAAATAGCGCCGTTTAGACACACTATAGTGCTTTTGGGGGTACAAGCGTAAAAAATGGTGAGAAGGTACTTTATAAGGCCTACTTATCAAAAACTGATATGGATCCGCTGACGATTTTAGTCTATTTTCTCGCTTGGAATTAAAAAGTTAAAATCTCTATAAAAATCAGTTAATAGTGTAAAACTCATATTTTTTAATCTGGCTGCTCCTCATTATTAGCGAATTATATATTTTATTCACAAAATTTTTTAAAATTTAGAAAATTAAATATATTGAAGACAGTGATGGTTAAATTGGCCTAGGTCTAGGGTTCGAAATTTTCCGGAAAAATTGAAGTCGAGGAAAAAAACGGATATTTTCCCGTTTTTTTCCGGAAAAATTGGAAAAATTGAATTTTCTTTACTTTTCATAAAGTTTATACTTCCTCGTAGTTCATTTTAGATTAATGGCATCTTTATGGTAAATTATAAATTAAGATTATTATTGTTAGTTTATTTTCATGTGTTTAAGTACGCGTGTTTACTATTGATGTTTATAAATGACAGCAAAATGGCAGCAATACTACATCTAGCATTTTCCAAAATCCCTTGCAATTATTACTATTTATAGCCAGGGGTCGAAATTAACTTTTTTTGCAACTAGCACTTCGGGCTAATGGCAACAATAGTCCTCTAGCCCAAGAGCATTTTTACAGTTGGCAATCAAATAGGTTATATTGATGTAAAACAATAATAGGGTATATGTGAATGTTTTAAGTCACAATATTTGCCGGGTTTGACTTATGTGTAGGGGGGACTAGGGAGCGACCGGAAACGAATTTTAACCGTAATATTAATAATCCTAAATTAAGCGATTTTTTATTTTGTTTGCATATTTACAACGATTTTCCATACTAGGTAGTGCACTTCTACTGGAAACTCGTTAAGTTATTGTTGCGAAATATTGAGATTTTTTGAACGGCAATTGGGAACTCTGGAAAAAGTACTCGCCTGTCAGACTAGAGTACTAATTAGATTTTTACTAGCGCGAGCAAAGTTTCACTAGCCTCGGGCGAGCATTAATTTGACTCCTGTTTATAGATATACTATGTTAAGCTTTAGTCCCTCCCACGGCATGCCCTATTACTTTACAATATGGTCACAAAACTGTCTTTGAAATGAGAATTCCAATCATAATTTTAGTCTAACCTAACAAGAACAACTAAGGCATTTACCTTTCATTTTACTATTAAAATAATGAATTAAAAACTGTGAGATATGTAATTGGGCTACCTTATTGATAAAAATAATCATTACTACATTCATATCAATTTTATTTATCCTATGCACCTTAAAACCAATTTTTTCCAATTTTTCCTATTTTTCCGACGTGCCCGGAAAAAAACGGAAAAAACACGTTTTTTTTCCAAAATTTCCGGAAAAATTGGTACCTTTTAAATCCCTACCTAGGTCAAATCGCATTTTCATCAAAAATCTCCTAACTTTTGATAAAATATTACTATTCCATTTAGAAATTTCATATAATACTAATGGCTGGTAGTAGTTATATTTTCTGTCAAAAATTCTTTAAAAAGTAAAAAAAAATGTATAATTTTTTAATGTCAAAATACAGACAACGTTTTGGTTTGAACTTGGTTTCACTGGAATTCAAAACACTAAAAATAATGATAATTCAATATAAAATCTAGATTTAATTTTATAAAAATCACATAATTTTTTGTACAAATCAGTTTCTCACTGATATTTGATACACACCGAAATTAATCATTATTATTCATAGTGTTATGGGAAAACTATGAATATGGATATAACTTAATTAATTTAATGAAGGTCACTCACTAAAGCGGTCCTGTTGTTGGCTTCGATCTACGCTGTTCGGAATTTACATAACCTTCAATACAAATTTGGTCCCAGAGGAGACTAGCATGATATGCACCAGTCTTTTTTAAATGTATGTGGTTGGTTGGTGATTTGAACAAGTTACACGCAAGCATGGAGGATGAGAGCTCGACGCAAACTTATTCTACGCCGATGTTGTTCAGCAGAACAAAAGGCCTCATGGCCTTAAGCTGCGCCAAGCTATAAAATAAAGACTCTATTATTATTATTATTATTATTATTATTATTATTATTATTATTATTATTATTATTATTATTATTATTATTATTATTATTATTATTATTATTATTATTATTATTATTATTATTATTATTATTATTATTAAAATAATAATAATATAAAATGGACACACGATGAAGGCCTTATCATTAACTCAGCTAAAACAAAGATTGTGCATATTTCTTCACCTCACAATGCCGACCATAATGCTAATATAAATATTATAACTCATTCCTTTGATTGTTTGCATGATTCTGTTCATCATATGGATGGTATTATCATAAACTGTAATTGTGTTAATAAAATAGAATCTGTTTACAGTCATGAATATTTGGGGGTGGTGATAGACCAAAATTTTAGTTGGGATGTTCATATAGAAGTAGTGAGTAGGCGGCTTAGATCATGTGTTCATCAGATTTATAAACTAAAGTATGTACTTCCTTATACTCTACTCCGAACCGTATACATAGCACTTGCTGAGTCAGTCATATCATATGCCCTGCTTGCATGGGCAATGCATCATTTTCAAATTTAAAATATATTATTTCACTGCAAAATAGAAATGGTTTGTTTAATATCCCCTTATAAGAAAATGGTTCATGTATCACAACTTATGATTTATATAGATATTGTAATGTTTTACCTGTAAATGTACTGTTCACTTACAAATTATTAGTTAAATTTTATTATGATAATTCGTTTAAAACTATTGTTAGTCATAATGCAAATACTCGCGCCAGGGAGGCAGAGTATTTGAAAATACCAACTTACAACAATAAGTATGGGAAAAGAGCTTTGCAATACAGTGTACCTTTTACTTTTAATAAAATTCCCAAATATTTACGAAGTATAGATCAAATAAGTAGGGTAAAGAATGAGTTAAAAGTGTTTTTGTTATATGAAACAGACATTGCATGTAAGTGGGATGCGTAGTATTTTTAAGTTTCATTTTCAGTGTATTATTATTTGTTCAAGTTTTCTGTATGTTTTTTGGTTCGAGGTATTTTGTTGTTTTTCCCTTGTACTTATATCAATATTATAAAGTCTGGAGTCTGGGTTATTTTTATTAATTGTCAATGTTTTTATCCCCACAGCTAAGCCGCCTGTGTGGCTTGTGGGACTCGGTTCCATACTGAACTAATCATGTATTTAAATATGTACTTCCAATAAAAAAAAAAAAAAAAAAAAAAAAAAAAAATTTATTTTTATTATTTTTATTATTATTATTATTATTATTATTATTATTATTATTATTATTATTATTATTATTATTATTATTATTATTATTATTATTATTATTATTATTATTATTATTATTATTATAGTTTTCCAGCTCAAAATTGTCAAATTCATGTTGTTGTGAATCATTTTGGACCTGATGTACTGCTGTGATCATCTCATGTGGATACTTGAAGAGCATGGCCGAAATAAATTTAAATGTCCTGTTCGTTGAGACTAGGACTTTTGTCTTCTTACCTCTTTCGTGCGTACAAAAGTTCAAATATACTAATAGTGTTGCTTTTTATAACCACAATTTATTACGTGTGATAGACTACAAGCATCTATTTTAAATTACTTGTGGGAAACCTGCTCAGGGTGCAGTTTGCGAGTGAAAAAAACTTAATTCTTTTAAACATTCCGAATCCAACATTCGAATACATACATTCAAATCAGTTACTGTTATACAATGCAATTCTGAAATGGAGTGTTGTATACTCACGAGTCCCCAAGTATACTTATTTAGATTCCGTGATGTCTTCTAGTGATGTATGAAACAGTAGTGTTGTTTCTCGATTGTTTGGTCAGGAAACACTCCTTGGGTGTAATTGTTATTATTTACTACAATTCAGAATTAAAAAAGTCAGCCCCAACCGGGAATCGAACCACGGATCTCCCGCATTCCAGAAGGCGTCTTAACCACTAGACCATCAGACGAGAACATTTTATTCTCTGACAAATTTTTTTTTCAAATTATTATTCTGACAAAGTGTGTGTTTCTCCATAAAGTAAATAATCCTCTGAGGCTCTGATACATTCCCAGCAGGACCCCAACAACTTGTCGAGGTCAAACTTTAATGATTGGAAAATATTGACCCTTTTATGCTTGTGGGAAGAAAAGGTTTAATCAATGTAGTTCGCAGATTACCATCTAGTTCGATGTTTTCCCAATTAAAAGAAACATCACTCGGTGCAATGTATTCATATATTTCCTTGTCCCCCACACCATTTCTCAAGCAAGGAAGGAAGGAGGGGTGGCTAGTGTATTTGAAGACCGATAGCAAAGGCCAGGTCACGAGTTCGAATCCCACCAACAGCAATCCTGACTGAAACTTTCCGGGGTTTTCTTCACTCGTTAAAGTGAATGCTGAGATTGGGTCCTCTAAACTGACCTCGGAAATTCAATCCCGATTCTCCAGGATCCTAATAACCTTGTTACTGGGTCACACACACAGCGGTAATTCTCATGTGTACCCTACTGATTGATTGATTGGATATTGCTTAACATCTCATATTTATGCAACTTGGCTAATCGAGACGAAGGGAGGGACGTAAGGGATGACGCGGGGGGACAAGGGGTGGACAGGCCTGTGCTGGTCAGAACCAGCCACAAGCGAATGGGGAGGGCAGAGGATCCCCCACGTCGTGGTCGTCTCCGTCTGTGTCATCATCCGTCCGTGTAGTCATTGTCGTCGCCGTCGGGGAGGTAGTCAAAGGGAAGGGAAAAGTTCCCCGACGACGACCCAGAGCTCGCCATTAGTTTCAGGGTGATAAACTCCCCTAATCACGGGCCATACCACTACCCTACTGAGGGAATCCATACAACAACAAAAAAGTGTTTTCCAAAAAAAATACATTTGAACTTTACTAGGTTAATCCATACAAAAAAGTTTTTTCCCAAAAAACATTTGAACTTTACTAGGTGTTGGTCCAGGACTATGTTCAAAAACGGAAAGTTTTGAGGTTTCGGACGGAATATACTCGGAACATTAAAAAAAACACATGTTAACCTTTTACATTTTTAAACTGGGATAGTAAGGACAAAATATAAGTTATGACAATCCCATAAAACGTTCTAAATTCAGACAAATATCTTTTTTCACCTGACACACAACGTAATGAAAAAACAAGAGCTCCCCAGCCCCCCTTTCTCTCTCTCTTTTTTGCGCACGGTACAGCGAAAAATCCAATTCTCTGGTCGCCTATTCACATTTAAATTATTAAGAATGCATTTTCCCATCCCTTTATTATTTCGATTCCTTGACTCCCAAGTTATTTATGTAATGAGAATGGCCGTAGGCCTATGAAATAATGTATTGTTTTAAGCTATCGGTATCTATAAAGCGTTCACATAGTAACCATGACCTCCCAAAAAATTGTCAATCATGACATTTTTCGAGCTAAGTCCCATTGGCAAAAATCTACCAACAGAAATAACATGGGGACGATCTTTATGCCCTGTGACCTTGGAGGATTTTGATCCAAAAAAATATTGGCCGTTATTGACGTACTCTACAGCCTTTTCTGTAAATTCTCTATATTTTGTTTTGTAATTTGGTCAAGTAGTTCGGTCAAAATATGCTGATTACCAAGATGGGGTGTGATTTTGGAATGCATATTTTTGCGTGTTTGAGGGTATATTTGGGCACAGTTTTTAGACACGATCTTATAAAGGGTCATTTTAGATTGATACTATTAGTCACTCAAACGGTAGCTATGCTCTAGTATCTATGTAGACCAAAAAAGAAGCGGGTTTAAAGCCAATTTGAAAAATTCCCAAACACCAATTTTCGCAAATTTCTGGGTTAAAAAAAATTTAAAAATTCGTGTTAAATCACATTTTAACAAGATATATTTTTTAAACTGTCATTTTAGTGTAGTATTGTGTTATAGATCATCAATTTCTGGTTCGAGACCCAATAGGGGCAAACTTTTAGTGTTACGTCAATTATACTAATTTTTTTATATCGATTTAATAATAAAATTATTTTAAACTTACTACACTTACAATACGTACGCCTTGCCATTAATTCTACTTTTGATTTTGCATTGCCAGCATGCAATAAAACAATGGCAGACGCAATTTATTAGACGAGTGGTAAAGGGCGAATGAGGATATATAACGCATTTGATCGGGTCTTCGTCGTGATTAATGTGATTGTAAAATGTATGTTTGTTCGGTCCCAAAACGGCGGAACGACCCAACTGATTGAGCTGAAATTTGAAACAGACATCCGTGATCACGTAACTGAGAAACTACTAACAAAATGAGCAAAACCCGTTGCGTTTTAAACCTACAAGAAATAATAAATTGGAAATTACGCTAAAATGTGCAGGTTCATCAACAATCCCAATTATTGATATTTAATACAATCCAGAAAATTAAAAAATCCATCCCGATCCACGTTCTGTGGTCTAGTTGGCTAAGGCGTCCACCCGGAAAATGGGAGACTCGGTTCGAACCCCGATCGGGATTTGGGTTTTTTAATTTCTGGATTGTATTAAATATCAACAATTCCAAACCCACGGGAGTGTTTCCCGACTATCCAAATCGAGAAATGCAATAATGTTCTTGAAAAAATCATTTTATCAAACCATTTTTGTCAGGCTTACAGGTTACATGCATAGCAGTGACCAAGGTGTATCCAATCTTGCACGCTCAAGGTTCCCTAAATTCCGGTGGGAGATTGAGTAAAACCCTTTCAATCGTTACTCGTATTTTGTACTAGCCATGTTTTCCATAGTATGTATGCATTTCATAACATGTTTTTAATTTTGTAAATACAAACCAATAATTAAAAAATCTTTCCCGACCTGGGGTATGAACCTAGGTCTTCCACATTTCGGGTAATATAAGGGCGTTTTAGCCAACTATACCGACGTTTGGCCAACGTTGGTATTTAGTTGAAAAATAAAAAGACCAGTGTCCGACCTTACATACCAAAATACTATGGAGAACCGAAGTTTGTGTTCCGTGGGGAATGTTCAATCAATCATTTTTTTGGCAAACAAAGTCATTTTTAAAAGTTGGCGCCATGCATTTTATATCCGGGCATTGCTTCCATCTAGTGAGCAAACACGAAACTAAATAGATATTGGGAGCCTATAGCTCGATCCACGGCCTATGGTGCTGTGACAAAAGTTATACGGTAAGACCAACCTGTAGGGCCTTTCGATCGAAAATATTCTAAGTCGAAATATTTTATACAGTAAGACACTACCAGGGGTTCTTTCAATCGAAAATGTTATGTCTACGGCTCTTCTGTAAGGGTCCCTCCGTTAATTCTGTACTGTTTCTATCTTAATACGTAACTGAAAGGGTCGTACGACATAAAGTTTACGGTTTAAAACCAACCTGTAGGGCCCCTTTTGATGGAAAATATTCTAATTTGAAATATTTTATACAGTAAGACACTACCAGGGGGATCTTTCGATCGAAAATGTTATGTCTTACGGTGCAACTGTAAGGGTCTCTCCGTATAATTCTGCACTGTTTCTATCTTAATACGTAACTGGGAAAGGGTCGTACGATATAAAGTTATACGGTAAGACCCAACCTGTAGGGCCCCTTTTGATCGAAAATATCCAACTCGAAATATTTTATACGTAAGACATACCAGGAGTATCTTCAATCGAAAATGTATGTCTTACGGCTCTACCGTAAAGGTCTCGCCGTATAATTCTATACTTTTTCTACCTGTACTAAGTAACAGAAGGGGTCGTACGACAGAAAGGTAATACGTTAGGACCCAACCTGTAGGGCCTTTCGATCGAAAATATTCCAACTCGAAATATTTTATACAGTAAGACACTACCAGGGGTATCTTTCGATCGAAAATTTTAATCTGACGGTGCACTGTAAGGGTTCTCCGTATAATCCGTACTGTTTCTATCTAAATATGTAATTTAATGGACCGTACGACATAAAGTTATACGGTAAGACCCAACCTGTAGGGTCTTTCTATCGAAAATATTCAAAGTTGAAATATTTTTATACAGTAAGATACTACGAGGGGTATCTTTCGATTTGAAAATGCAAATTTTATGCTCGAAAGATGGTTTTACGCTAAGGGCCCATCTAGAAATGTGTTTTCCGATTGGGTCTCCGATCGAAAAATTTTATACCGAAAGACCCATTCGAGGGCTTTTTTTCTGCGTTAAGATCCACCCGAGATGGATCTTTCAGGTATAATTATACGCTACGACGACCACACATAATGCACCTTAGTGTTATAAAAGTTATACGGTACGAGGATTATGTGTAAAGTATACCACTGTCGAAAATAGTTATATGGAAAGACCCATAGAGTTTTTTACGGAGAGAGGATTATACCTGAGAAGTTTATACGCAACGCCCCCGACCCGTTGCTGTCAGCTGATACTAGGCAAGGCAGGGAGTTGTGGTGAAAATCAAAATCAATTTGTTTGTTTTTTACGTCTCTCAAAGCAGTGAATGGATGGTGAAAATAATTCAAAATTTTGTTCAAAGTGATGTATCTTTTCGTCCGGTTTTGGGGAATTTTGGGTTTGGGATCTTTTGCAAGTTGCAATATTAGAACGTGGTTATGAGAATTTAGAGGCATGTAATTGTATTTAATTTTTTTCTATTTGAATGTACTATGATATTTAAAGGATTATGCAGCGGTAATGAATTCAGTATAAGAAAGTACTTTATTATCTTTAAAAAAAAAAAATAATAAATGATTTTTTAAACCAGAATATCTTCACATTGAATCGTTAGTTGAAAGATGCGCATGTTTTATCAGAATCTTTACCTTATTTATTTTACATTGTCATATTTTCCTTAACATCATTAATCCTCAGTCTACCGTTCACCCACCCTACAATCACAATCCTAGAAACTACGACAGACGGGGGACAAAAAACTTTTATACAAATGTCAAACATTGTTATTTCTCGATTCTCTGACGAGACCCCCTCTATTAACTTTTTCCTTGTGGTGATTATCGCGATTGTTTATCTAAGGGCCAGGTCGTTAGGGGTCTGTCCAACCAACAAGGGCTGTTGGCCACGATTCTCCACGGAAGATTTGTCATCATCAGGCATGATGCAATGCCAAACCAAGGAGAATTGTGACTGACATATTTGGTTAAGGAGGCAAGGTCCCATTAACATTTTAGTAAACATGTACAAAACCTGTCAAGTGACAGATTACAAAAAATAATTTTCTATAGTGAATTTCTTAGAGTGACAACAAAAAATCGTAACCGTTTGAGTTATGTTTTTCGACGGGATTACAACCCGTTTTGTTCGTTTGTCACCCACTTGGGGCAAGTGTGGGGGACACTTTTTATATTTCAACTTTTTACGTAAGCTCTAGCTTGAATATGAGCAGGGAAAGATACAAAGCCAGATTTCGTTTTCATTTGCACACTTAAAACAATTTGTAATTATTCTAGTATGTTGTGTAGTTTGTGTTGTTATTGTCATCCTTTGTCATTACTTTCAATAACTGCTGATCATTAATCAGTGATCTTGTAGAATATAGTCAACAAAAATAAATACGATAAGTTGTGAATAGTGTTACAAGAGTATCAAGACAGTACTTTTTGTCACCTGCAAACACTCCTATATCAATCTGTTATCTGTGCTGCTATCATTGACCCTATCCAAGAAGACATATAACGATATCCCCCCCCCCCCTTTAAAAAATTAAATAATACATTCGAATTCAGTGTCTACCCACATAACTAATTTTCTGTGGAGGGTCAGCCTTGTTAGCGCCGAAGTCATCGACGAGCGAACACCGACCAAACAAGCTGGACACGATTCCACCAAGATGTGCCTCGTTGTTGTAAAGCCTCCAAAGTCACCGCTTACACATTCATGTAAGCCAAGAATTGATGGATCTAAGTCCACATCAGAAGTTAAAAAAATCTTTTGCTTGGGATTGACAATCAAAGCAAGATCTCACATCACTCATATCAACCACCATGGTTGTAGCTAGGGTAACAACCAACACACACGAGGCAAGGGTTGCTGGTTGTCACCTTAGTTTCGGTTCTACCCGCTCGGTTCGTCATCATCAGGGTTGATGCAGAGCTCAACCGTGGATGATTTGATTGACAGGTGAGGGGTTGTTTGATATTAAAACACGTGTTTTTGGGGGACATGTCTCGATGTTATCCGTGGGGACTGGGGGGGGGACGCCATCATACGCGTCTTGACGTTACGATCAAAGTATCATGTTAAAAAATTATAAATCGTAGGAAATCTGCCCAAAGACATCTTTTACTTGTCCTTCTTTACAACTTTTAATTTATTATGTGGCTCGTTGCTAGGACGGCTCCAAAGTCACCGTTCACAAATTCCTAAACAAGAACTGATGGACGGAAGTCCAAGTCAGAAGTTAAAAAACTTCTGACTAGCGAGAATCAAACCCTGGACCTTCTGCATTGGAAGCAGAGATGCTAACTACAAGACCAACGACGTTCCCTTCTCCCATAATGCTTTGAGTGCCCAGAACATGACTAGAAATACCGCGAACCTTTCAATTATATATTCACCAGTGACTGCATTTCAATAATTAGTTTACTGGGTTAGGTATTTCGCTATAATTTCGCGACGCCTTACTTTATATACTTTTCACACTTACGTATGCAAATATATTTAATACGAATAATTTAAACAACGCTTTGCCGTCATTAGACACACGAACCGCTTATAAAAGTATTAATTTCGGTCATGTTTTTTCTTTAAAGTTTTGGTGAAATATATTTCAAGCAATTATTCAGCAGGTGATAAATAAATCTGTAATTTAAAGGTAAAAAACGTTTCACACTTAATATATAATGTAGGCATCGACAGCTCAAGGCTGCATGCGCATACAATGAACATAACGTGGCGATATTCCGAGCAGACATTCAGAATATAGACTGGAATCAAACAAGTATAAAAGACTAAAGCTGGTATAGACATTTTCATAACCTCTTACACTGGTCAAGCCGTCCACTGAGTCCAGTCATGGGGCATGTAGCTTATAATGAAAGTAGCAAACTAAACACGCAAATAATCAATATAGATAATGTATAAATCTAACATAATCAATAATAATAGTTCTATATCTTTGCTTCTTTTTGTATGTATTTGACTTATTCTGTTGAAAACTAACATTTTTTCTTATGCCAATATTTAATTATTATTTTTGAAGATAATTATAGGGTAAAGAATGTATAAAACATTTAAATAAAATATACAACAAGGGAAACAACAATCATTAGAAAGATTTTATAATGCCCCCATTGCCCCCATGTAAATGTATATACGACGGGTGTAACTTCAGCTTCTAAGGAAAGTGCAACAGCATTCACTTCACATAACGATACCCAGGTCTTCAGCCCGAGACGTGCTGCATGCATACAGCTTGTCTGTCTGTCTGTCTGTCTGTCTGTCTGTCTGTCTGTCTGTCTGTCTGATATTCTCCGAAGTTATTGTAAGTCATTTTTCGAGGCAAGGAAAAATATTCTCTCCCAGTAAACGGCGAATCCCCAACGTGGCAACCACCACTACACAAAAACAAAATCACATTCATCCAAGTGCATTTAATAATTGTTTATAACAACACTACTTACTGACGAATATATTTTACTTGAATAAAAGATTCGTACGTATTTTTATTTCACTTTTTCTTCACCTGCCCCCCCCCCCCGGTCGATCCTCTGCAAGACGTGAGCACCAAACTACGCGGGCAGAGGTCAACAAACAACACAGCAACAAGGAAGTGGACAGAACGACTAAAAGAAAAAGAAGAAGAGCTAGGATTATAAAAACTAAGACTAAAAGGCGAGCGGGCACAGGAGAAGCGTGAGCGTCGGATTATCATTATTAGCCTCTGTTGATCTGAATTTAATTGGGATCGTTGGGCCTGTTTGTTTGTTCTGGGCAATGAAGTCTCAAATACGTCCGCACAGGCGCGAGCGTAGCAAATTGAAGCGTCAATATGACCTATTCAAGATGGCGATTTACGCTTCAATTTACTATGCTTGACATTATGTTTTGGATGCGATTCAGTATTTTTCTGGATTGTTTGATATGGTTTTAGCTTGTGCAGCATGGGAATGCACAAACAGAAACAATAAGAAGTTATTGCATAAGGGAATTTAGTAATGCTCACCTGTCAACATGACATCCATCTTGAATGAAAAGTATTTTGGCTACAAATCGCTCCCACCTACTTTAACAAAGAAACTGCCCTATTCAAGATGGCTTCTAATTGACACGCCAGTGGACCAATGACTGGGAATCTAGCCTACTATAAATGTTAAATATCATTGGTTCTGGCTGGGCATGACACGATGGCATTCTGTACAAGAAGAACTCTTGCTGACAGATGAGACCAACTCCGGGGACAATTGGCAGAATCAAATCAAATATTATTATTTTTTGAAGTATCTTATCTAATACATATATGGGTTAAAGCTTTGGTACTTTTTTTATAACATTTTCCATTTAGTGCAAAATATTAATTTTTCGTAGCAAACCCATGCCCCCATTGCTCCATTGGGGGTAGGTGTCTATAACTGGAAATATTGGACTTGGGACAATTGTGAAGGGATGTCCAAGGTTTCTTTAAGAGGACACAAGCCCTTGCATTCGCATTTAAGACTGAGGAACAGCTTGAAAAAACCTTCAGTCAGAATTGCCGGTATCGACGGGATTTGAACTCGGGACCTTCCGAATCAGAGCCGCGCGCTTAGCGCTCGAGCCAACACTGTCGGTACTCTCTGTGCAATGCATGACGTTCTATACTCAATGGTACTATCACAGATAACAGTAAGTGTGCTGTATTGTTGTGGTACGACTGGGCAAAGTTCGAACTCGCCTACTCGCCTCGCTCTAAAACAGCAGGAGATACCAACATTCCAGACGAAAATACGCAGACTTTTCGAACTTATTTTGTATTCTACAATCGATCAAGATCACGATAATTTGTCGTAAAAAATCGAAAAAGATTATGCCTACCTTCGGATTACATTACATTATTTTCTTATTTTCTATTTTGGTCCTGTTTGGTTCCACAAAATATGCAAATATTGACAAATAAGGTTTATATTTTTATGGTCTTATTGCAGGAAAGAACTGTGACTTAATTAAATGTAAAAAGGGTGTGTGTAAGACTACGAAAAATAAGTATTAAGTTATCTTTAGTAGTATAGGTTGAAAACAGAACCGAAATAAGTTACTTCCCTAGAGCAGCTCGCAAAGTGCGCGAGTACAGCAGATCGAGAGGCCAAGGAATAGCACCCTAGCCTCCCCTGTCTGACTTGCTTGTGGCGGGGATCGAACTTGACTATCGGAAACAATGTGTAGACATGTCGATATGTAGGCCTAACATAAGTTGTAGCTTGTATGCCAGTCTGAGCAAGATATAGTAGCTACAGGTATCTTAATTAATGAAATGCACTTTAGGGACACATCCTCGACCGCACGAGACTCGAACCCTGGTCCCTTGTGACCACGCGGCACGGACCCGCGCTCCAACAATATATCACCACATCCGCAACCCTCACAATATATCAAACCCCCAACTTTAAACTTACCTTCCTGACATCTGCGTTGAAATCTCCACAATCACTTCACTTCTGAGCCCTGTCCATCGTCACTCTAGCCCTCGTTGGCAGCACACTAATAAATTATCACTCTAATCACTCGAATAAGTAATTAACCTCCCCCCCCCCCGCAGTAAAATCCCCACTCTCTCCGCCTACCTCTAACGCCCTGACCGTCGTCACTCTAGCTCTCGTTGCCCGCACACGTCCTATCACTAGCGCGTTATCACCCGTACTGTCTTGTCTGTGTCTGTGGTGGCTAGCATTGCACCCCCCCCCCCCCCCCCCCCCACAATCCCTCAGGTCCAAGTACATTCTGAGTGCAATGTGTAGAGTATGACCACTGAGTCATACGCCTCGCAAGTAGCCCAGACTGAACGGGTTGGAATCTCCTATCGGGCTCACGGACTTGGCACAGCGATAGTGCACGAGGAGGTTACTCTGGTTCGACGCCCGCCACTGGTGGCTCATACGATTGACACGCAGGCTAGAAGCGTGTTAAACCATGAGACGCGGGTTCGAATCCCGCATAGTGCATGGGTTTATACTTTCCTTCACCCTCATTTATCAATATTGCAATCATAGAGACGTTAAGCAACAAAACTCAATCAATCAATCAATCATGATCGAGTGTCGCCATAGACTTGGCTCAATGATAGCACACAAGACCCGCACTCTGAGGGTTGCTGGTATGACTCCTACCAAAGACTACTAGAAACATGTCTTGTATTAGCGGGGCATGGGTTCGATTCGCTCCACCAGTGACCATAACACATCCTTATTATTTCTAGGATAAGGTCCTTATACCTGACATGTTCATCTCTTCCTCACATCTAGGTATTTATCGCGTCAAGAGCGAATCATTGCAGGAATAAGGAAGGAATTGGCATATTGAAACCTACATAATATACAGTAGTACACTGCAAACACATCCTGTACTTATGACTATTCTAAAATGTAAGAGAAAGTTCGAGAATAATTTACTCGAGCCGAAATGGCAACATCTCGATTCGTATGTGAAACTACTGACAGTTGGCGCTTCTATCTTGACACCTGAATCTCGTTTCACTACCAGAAATAGGATAAGGAATCTATGTAATGTTTCTCGTGTATTCAGTGTGTGATTGATCAGTGCTTCAGTATCCTGTCATTTGGACGTGTTTCTCTCCCGCAATACCGACACTCAAACTAGATCAAGTTTTTACTTCAGCAACAAATAA
>JAMZAV010005816.1:0-30603 GCA_024449915.1 Sweltsa coloradensis
TCCTCCGTTTTGTCTTTGAAGATAAATGTTGCAGATTTTACCTTTAAGCCCAAATATCTAACCACTGCTACAGCGGCACAATCAAAATTGCCGCATGAACGTCTGCAAATGATAGTTCGTCTTGTGTGTAATCTGATAAAATATGTGTGTTCATTATGTGTACCGCTGTCTTCATTTCCTTTGAATGCTTGGGTTTAGGTATGTATGGTCTTCTGTTTGGTTTGTATGTGCGCAAAATCTGACATGGCTGTTGTAAATCCTAAAACTAGGATGGTTTCTTTAGATTGATCATCTCAGGTGTATTTTCTATTGCGTTATGCATATCTACCTCTTGTGTTTGATCGTCTAGTTGTTCTGGATATCTTGATCTTCTTGGTTGGTTTGGTATTTCTGGTGGTTCTGGACGTTCTGGTAGGCCTGGACGTTCTGGTAGGTCTGGATGTTCTGGTAGGCCTGGACGTTCTGATAGGTCCTGGACGTTCTGGTTGGTCCTGGAAGTTCTGGTGTGTCTGGTAGATTTGAAAGTTCTTGCAGGTATGGCAATACCGTATTTTCTGGTAGTTCTAGTAGCTCTGGTATGAAGTGGTCTTCTTCTTCGCTGTCTTCTGCTGATGTATTGCCGTTATCATCTTGATGCGCTTGTAGTTCGTTCTTCACTTCACGTTTTATTCTATTTAATATGTTTACTGGTAACATTTTATTTTTAACTATAATTCTTCTTTGGTCAGCTATTCTCTGTTCACTTACTTCTAAAATGGATATTCACGAACAAACTCCCTATGGAGCTCTTGTCGATAACCTATTAAAACAGTCTCTGATAACGTTTACCCTATAATAGCTACGCATCACACAAATGTTCATATCTTCTGTCCATTTGATGCGCTGTCTCATTTTTTTTCCAGCTTTGGTGGTCTGTAATGATTCCATTACAGAAACATCCATCGTCTGTAATTCCTATTTTCCTTGTTCTAGATAAATTATTCTACTATCTGTCAAGTCACCTATTATTTGTTATTGTTTTATAAGTCAATGCACTTAAAAAGAATGAAAAACACTTTTCTCCATGATTCATCAATTTCAGGGCGGTGATGAGGTCTTCGCTTCTCAACCTCCTTGCCTTTTCGTTTTGATAAATCTTTTCTTATTTGACGAATTTAGAAGACTTCAATCTTCTCGATTCTGCAAAATAATTAACGGTGCTTACGTAAAATGCTAAATATTATACTATTTTAGATATATTACCTTGCTGAAGTTACAAATAATGCCTCTAAATGAATATATGCCTACCACTAACTGTCAAAAATTAACAAAATTCAACTGTTTCAATGCAATTTATAGCCTAGGTCTATTCAATCATATATAACTACAAAATAATGGTGTAAATAATAAAAACTAATACTTCCCTTCAATGTCACTTGTAGTACGTCACTAGTAGATCAAGATGCAGTCAAAATTTGAGATGGAATGCTTGTATTTCAGCGGCAATAGAAATTTAACCAGCAACTTATCTCGAGCGTGAACTAGCTTTTAACCCAACACTGTTGTGGTTATTAATATTATTATTATTATTATTCATTATTATATTATTAGTATTATTATTATTATTACTTATTATTATCATTGTTAATAATAATAATATAATAATAATATAATAATAATAATATAAAGGTTTTTAAGCATAAGCCGCTTTAAGTGGACAGAGTTTATTGATTCATAGCATTGTGCGTAAAAGTTTTCCCCGACTCCTACACAGTCATTATCATTGTTATCATCGTTCAAAATAAGACACTTCAATCCAAAAATATAGTCACAAACGAGCTAATAATTAAAAACAATATGTAAAGCATGCACTCCACCCACACACTCCACAAATACACAAATACGTAACTAGAGTGTTACAATCATATTGAAACTCCTCTCGGGCCGGTTATCCCTGCTTTTATTTTGTTAATTTGCTAGGTTTTTTTTTTTTTTTTTCGGCCCCAGTTTTTGATATTGTAATATTGTCAGTTTGTCAATAAAATTTTGAGAGTTTTGCTTGTTTTAGTCATTTTCGATTGTCAGTTTTTCATTTTTACAGTTTCCATTTTGTCAATTTGCTAGTTTTGTCAAACCTTGATTTTGTAATAATGTCATATTGTTTAATTGCATTTTGTTAAGGTTGTTATTTTTTGTCATTTCTTCGTAATTTTGTCATTTTGTCAGATTTTCATTTTCACAGTTTGACAGTTTGATTTTGTTAATTTTTTAGTTTTCGTCAGTTTGATATCGTCATATTGTCAGTTTGTCAATAACATTTTATCAGTTTGCTTGTTATAGTCATTTTAAAATTGTAAGTTTTTCATTTTCACAGTTTCATTTTGTCAATTTGCTAGTTTTCGTCAGTTTGGTTTTTGTAAGAATGTCAGATTGTCAATTGAATTTTGTCAGGTTGTTAGTGTAAGTCATTATATGTAAAGTGTTGTTTTTTTTTTTTTTTTTTGGTCCCCCCCCCCCCCACATTTTTTTTGTCAGATGTTCATTTTCACATTTTAAACAGTTTCATTTTGTTAAATTTTGCTAGTTTTCGTCCGTTGATCTCGTCCATATTGTCAGTTTGGTCAATACCTTTTGTCAGTTTGCCTTGTTATAGTCAATCTTAAAATTTGTAAGTTTGTTCATTTTTTCAGTTTCATTTTGTCAATTTGCTAGTTTTCGTCAGTTTGATTTTGTTAAGAATGTCCAGATTGACAATTGCAATTGTCAGGTTGTTAGTTTTAGTCATTTTCCATTATTGTAAGTTTGTAATTTTTGTCATGTTTGTAATTGTTTTTCACAGTTTTATTTTGGTTTACTTGCTAGTTTTCGTCAGTTTGATATTGTAATATTGTCGGTTCTCATACCCTTTTATCAGTTTGCTTGTTTTAGTCTTTGCAAATTGTAGTTTTTCATTTTCCTGTCAATTTTGTCATTTGCAAGTTTACGTCAGTTTTGATGTTGTAAGAATGTCAGATGTGTCAATTGCACTTTGGCAGGTTGTTAGTTGTTTAGTCAGTTTTCATATTGTAAGTTTGTAATTTTGTCCAGTTTTTTTTTTCACAGTTTGACAGTTTTACTTTGTTTATTTGCTAGGTTTTCGTCAGTTTGATATTGTAATATTGTCAGTTTTTATTTACTACAATTCAGAAATTAAAAAAGTCCGCCCCAACCGGGAATCGAACCACGGATCTCCCACATTCCAACTACACATCCCACTACAATTCAGAGATTAAAATGTACCCGTCCTGATGGTCTAGTGGTTAAGACGTCCACCTGGAATGTGGGAGATCCGTGGTTCGATTCCCGGTTGGGGCGGACTTTTTTAATTTCTGAATTGTAGTAAATAAAAACAATTACACCCACGGGAGTGTTTCCCGATTAACCAAATCGAGAAATTGTCAGTTTGTCAATAACATTTTGACAGTTTGCTTGTTTTAGTCATTTTCAAATTGTCAGTTTTTCATTTTCACAGTTTCTTTTTGTCAATTTGCTAGTATTCGTTAGTTTAAATTTTCTAAGAATGTCAGATTGTCAATTGCATTTTGTCAGGTTGTAAGTTTTAAACATTTTCTCAATATTGTAATTTGTCATTTGTCAGATTTTATTTTTCACAGTATTACGTTTCATTTTGTTAATTTGCTAGTTTTTTGTCTGTTTGATATTGTTATATTGTCAGTTTGTCAATAACATTTTGTCACTTTGCTTTTTTAAGTCATTTTCAAATTGTAAGTATGTTAGTTTCACGTTTTCTTTCATTTGTCAATTTGCTAGTTTTCGTCACTTGATTTTGTAAGAATGTCAGATTGTCATTGCATTGTATCAGGTTGTTTGTTAAGGTTCATTTCATATTGTTAGTAAGTAATTTGTCCTAGATTTTCATTTTTACAGTTTGACAGTTCATTTGTTAATTTGCTAGTTTTCGTCAGTTTGATATTGTAATATTTTCCAGTTTTCTCAATAACAATTTGTCAGTTTGCTTTGTTTAATTCATTCTCAAATTTAAAGTTTTTCATGTTTTCACCAGTTTCATTTGTCAATTTTGCTAGTTTTCGTCAGTTTGATTTTGTAAGAATGTCTGATTTACAAGTGCATTTTGTCAAGTTGTTAGTTTAGTCCATTTTCATATGTAAGTTTGGAATTTCGTCAGTTTTTCATTTTCACAGTTTGACAGTTTCATTTTGTTAATTTTGCTGGGTTTTCGGGGGGGGGGGGGCAGTTTGATATTGTAATATGGTCAGTTTTGTCAATAACATTTGTCAGTTTGCTTGTTTTAGTCACTTATCCAAATTGTGAGTTTTTCATTTTCACAGTTTCATTCTGTCAATTTCCTAGTTTCGTCATTTTTGGATTTGTAAATGTTCAGTTGTCAATTGCTTTTTGTCAGGTTGTTATTTTAGTCATTTTCATATTGAAAAGTTTGTCGTTTTGTCAGATTTTTTATTTTCAACAAGTTTTGACAGTTTCATTTTGTAATTGCTATTTTTCGTCAGTTTGTATTGTAATATTGTAAGTTTGTCAATAAATTTGTCAGTTTGCTTGTTTTATTCATTTTCAAATTGAAAGTTTTTCATTTTCACAGTTTCATTTTGTCAATTTGCTACTTTTCGTCAGTTTGAAGTTTTGTAAGAATTCAGATTGTCAATTTGCATTGTGTCCAGGTTGTAAGTTAAGGTCAATTTGCTATTGTTAAGTTTGTATTGTGTCAGATTTTTCATTTTTTACAGTTTGACAGTTTCATTTTTGTTTAATTTGCTAGTTTTTCGTCAGTTTGATATTGTATATTGTCAGATGGTCAATAACAATTTGTCAGTTTTGCTTGTTTAATTTCATTTTTCTAATTGAAAGTTTTCAATTTTCACGTTTCATGTTTGTCAATTTGCGAGTTTTTTCGGGTCAAGTTTGTATTTTGTAAGAAGTCCAGATTTACATTTCATTTGTCAGGTTGTTAGTTTAGTCATTTTCCATATTGTTAGTTTGTAATTTTGTCAGTTTATAATTGTCACAGTTTGACAGTTTTTTCTTTTAATTTGCTAGTTTTCGTCAGTTTGATATTGTATATTGTCAGTTTTTGTCAATAACTTTTGTCAGTTTGCTTGTTTTAGTCATTTTCAAATTTGTAAGTTTTTCATTTTCACAGGTTTTCATTTTGTCCAATTGCTAGTTTTCCTCATTTTGATTTTGTAAGAATGTCAGATTGTCAAAATGCATTTTGTCAGGTTGTTATTATGACTTACAATTCCAGAAATTTAAAAGTGCGCCCCAACCTGGAATCGAACGCACGATCTTCCCACATTCCGAGAGGTACGTCTTAACCACTAACATCAGGACGGTTAGACATTTTAAATCTCTGATTGTAGTTGCATTATACATCTGAATGTTTTTAGTCAGTTTCATATTGTAATTTTTAATTTTGGTCAGTTTTTCATTTTCTTCAGTGTTTACATTCATTTTGTTATTTTGCTAGTTTTGGTCAGTTTGATATTGTAATATTGTACAGTTTTTTAATGAACATTTTGTCAGTTTGCTTGTTTAAGAATTCTCATAGTCAGTTTTTTCATTTTCACAGTTTCATTTTGTCGATTTTGCTAGTTTGTCGTCAGTTTGATTTGTAAGAATGTCTAGATTTTCCATTGAATTTTTGTCAGTGTGTTAGTTTTTAAGTCATTTTTCATATTGTTTATTTTAAAAATTTTTGTCAGTTTTTTCATTTTCTTAGTTTGACTGTTTTCATTTTGTTATTTTGGGCTTGGTTTACGTCCAGTTTTGATATTGTAATATTGTCATTTGTCAATAATATTTGTCGTATTGCTTGATTTAATTATTTTCTTAATTGTCAGTTTTTCATTTTAACGTTTCATTTGTCAATTTGCTAGTTTTCGCATTTTTGGTTTTGTAAGAATGTCAGATTGTCAATATGCTTTTGTCAGGTTGTTAGTTTAAGTCATTTTCATATTGTAAGTTTGCGTTTGTCAGATTTTTATTTCACAGTTTTGTGACAGTTGCATTTTGGTAATTTGCTAGGTATTCGTTCAGTTTGATATTGTAATATTGTCAGTTTGTCAAACCTACAAATGCAAATAACAATCTGACATTCTTACAATCAGAGTTTGACAAAAAATAGCAATTGACAAAATGAAACTGTGCAAATGAAAAACTGACAGTTTGAAAATGGATAAAACAAGCACACTGTCAAATGTTTATTGCCAACTGACAATATTTCAAATATCAACAGACGAAAACTAGGCAAATTAACAAAATAAAACGGTCAAACTGTGAAATAAAAACTGACAAAATTACAACTAGCATATAAAATGACTAAAAAACTAACACCCGCAAAGTGCATAGACAATCTGACATTCTTACAACATAAACTGACAAAAACTACATTGACAAAATGAAAACAGTGAAATGAAAAACTTACAATTTGAATGAATAAAAACAAAGCAAAACTTGACAATGTTATTGACAAACTTACATATTAACAATATCAACTGACGAAAACTAGCAATTAACAAAATGAAACTGTCAAAATCTAAAAATGAAAATCTGACAAAATTACAAACTAACAATATGAAAATGACCTAAACTACAAACTGACACCACTGCATTGACAATCTGACATTCTTACAAAATTACACTGACGAAAGTAGCAAATTGAAAAAAAGAAACGTGAAAATGAAAAACTTTCAATTTGAAAATGAAAACATTCAATGTTGAAATGGATTAACAAGCAAACTGACAAATGTTGTTGCAAAACTTACATAAATTAACATATCAACTGACCGATAACTAGCAATTTTACAAATGAACTGTCAAACTTGGTGGAAATAAAAATCTGACAAAACGACAGACTTTCATATGAATGACTAACTAACAACCTAACAAAAAGCAATTGGACAATCTGACATTCTTCAAAATCACAACTGTCAAAGTTTGTCATTTTGTCAGTTTTTCATTTTCACAGTTTGACAGTTTCATTTTTGTTATTTTGCTAGGTTTTCGTCAGTTTGATGTTGTAATATTGTCAGTTTTACAATAACATTTTGTCGGTTTTGCTATTTTGTCATTTTCAAATTTGTTGTTTTTTCAAACATTTTCAACACGTTTCATTCTGTCAATTTGCTAGTTTTCGTCATTTTGATTATGTGTAAATGTCAGATTGTCAATAGCTTTTTGTCAGGTTGTGTAGGTTTAGTCATTTTTCATATTGGAAAGTTTGTCGTTTTGTCAGATTTTCATTTTCCAACAAGTTGACAGTTTCATTTTGTAAATTTGCTAGTTTTCGTCAGTTTGATATTGTATATTGTAATTTTGTCAATAACCTTTTGTCGTTTTTGCTTGTTTTAAGTCATTTTCAATTGTAAGTTTTCCATTTTCAACAGTTTCTTTTGTCATTTGCTAGTTTTCACAGTTTCATTTTGGTCAATTTGCTAGTTTCGTCAGTTGTGATTTTGTAAGAATGTCAGATTGTCAATGCAATTTTTGTCAGGTTTGTTAGTTTTAGTCATTTTTCATATTGTCCGTTTGTAAATTTGTCAGTTTTTCATTTTCTTTAGTTTTGCAGTTTCATTTGTTATTTTTCTAGGTTTTCGTCAGTGAATATTATAATATTGTCAGTTTGTCAATAACTTTTGTCAGATTTTGCTTTGTTTTAGTCATTTTCAAATTGGTAAGTTTTTCATTTTCACAGTTTTAATTTTGTCATTTTGCTAGTTTTCGTCAGTTTGATTTGTAAGAATGTCAGATGTCAATTGCTTTTGGGGGGGGGTGCACCAAGGTGTTAGTGTTTAGGTCATTTTCATATTGAAGTTTTGACATTTTGTCAGTTTTTTCATTTTCACTGTTTGGACAGTTTCATTTTGTAATTTGCAATTTTTCGTCAGATTGTCATTGTTATATTGTCAGTTTGTCAATAACATTTTGTCAGTTTGCTTGTTTAATCTTTTCAAATTGTAAGTTTTTCATTTTTCACAGTTTTTCATTGTCAATTTGCTAGTTTTTCGTCAGTTTTTGATTTTTAGAATGTCAGATTTACAATTGCATTTTGTCAAGTTGTTAGTTGTTAGTCATTTTATATTGTAAAGTTTTTAATTTTTGTTCAGTAACTTTCAGTTTCACAGTTTTTTTAATTTGTCATTTGCTAAAAAAAAAAAACTTTTCGTCAGTTGATATTGTTATATTGTCATTTGTCATAACTTTTGTCAGTTTGGCTTGTTTCACAGTCATTTTCAAAGTTGTAAGTTTTTTTCATTTTTACAGTTTCATTTTGTCAATTTGTTACTTTCGTCAGTTTTTGATTTTTGTAAGAAATGGTCAGATTCTTTTCAGGTTTTAGTCATTTTTATATTGTAAGTTGTAATTTTGTCAGTTATAATTTTCTCAGTTTGACAGTTTTAATTTTGGGGTTTATTTGCTAGTTTTCGTCCAGTTTGATGTTTATATTGTCAGTTTGTTACATAAACCATTTTGTCAGTTTGCATGGTTTTTAGTCATTTTCAAATTGTGTGTTTTTCAATTTTCACAGTTTCATTCTGTCAATTTGCTAGTTTAGTCATTTTGGATGTATGTAGGAATGTCAATTGTCAATTGCTTTTGTCAGGTTGTTAGTTTAGTCATTTACATATTAAAGTTTGTCGTTTTGTCAGATTTGCATTTTCACCAGTTTTGACAGTTTTATTTTGTCAATTTGCTAGTTTTTCCTCAGTCTTGATATTGTAATATGTAATTTGTCAATAACCTTTTGTCAGTTTGTTGTTTTAGTCATTTTCAAATTGTAAGTGTTTTTAAGTTTTCACAGTTTCTTTTTGTCACTTTGCTAGTTTTCACAGTTCATTTTGGTCCAATTTGTGCTAAGTTTTCGTCAAGTTTGATTTTGTAAGAATGTCAGTATTGTCATGCATTTTGTCAGGTTGTTAGTTAAGTCATTTTCATATTGTGTAGTTTGTAGTTTTGTCATTTTTTTCATTTTCGTTAGTTGGCAGTTTCATTTTGTTATTTTGCTAGGTTTTTCGTCAGTGAAATATTATAATATATTTCAGTTTTGTCAATAAACATTTTGGTCAATTTGCTTGTTTTAGTCATTTTCAATTTGTCACTTTTTCATTTTCACAGTTTAATTTTGTCATTTCACAGTTTTAAATTAATGTCCCCTTGCTAGTTTTCGTCAGTTTGATTTTGTAGAGGAATGTAAGATTGTCATGCATTTTTGCAGGTTGTTTAGTTAGTCATTTTCAATATTGTACGTTTTAACTTTTGTCATTTTTCATTTTCACTGTTTTACAGTTTCATTTTGTAAATTTGCTAGTTTCGTCAGTTTGGGTATTGTTTATATTGTCAGTTTGTCAATAACATTTTGTCAGTTTGCTTGTTTCAGTAATTTTCAAATTGGTAAGTTTTGCATTTCACAGTTTCATTTTGTCAATTTGCTATTTTTCGGTCAGTTTGAATTTTGTAAGAATTTCAGAATTGTCAATGCATTTTGTCAGGTTGTTTAGTTTTAGTCATTTTCATATTGTAAGTTTGTAATTTTGTCAGTTTTTCATTTTTACATTTTGAAGACTTCAATTTTGTTAATTTGCTAGGTTTTTTCGTCAGTGCAATATTATAGATATTGTCAGTTTGTCATTAACATTTTGTCAATTTGCTTGTGTTAGTCATTTTCAAATGTACAGTTTTTCATTTCACCAGTTTTTATTTTTGTCATTTTCACAGTTGTAATTTTGTCAATTTTGCTATTTTCGTCAGTTTGATTTTGTTAAGAATGTCCAATTGGTCAATTGATTTGTCAGGTTGTTATTTTAGTCATTTTCATATTTAAAAAGTTTTGACATTTTGTCAGTTTCCTTTCACTGTTTGACAGTTTCATTTGGAAATTTTGCTAGTTTTCGTCAGTTTGGTATTGTTTTATATTGTCATTTTGTCAATAGAAAAACAAAATTTTTTGTCATTTTTGCTTGTTTAAGTCATTTTCAAATTGTAAGTTTTTTCATTTTTCACAGTGTCATTTTGTCAATTTTCTAGTTTTCGTCAGTTTTTTGATTTTGTAAGACTGTCAGATTTACAAATTCATTCTGGTCAAGTTGTTAGTTTTATCATTTTTATATGTAAGTTTTGTAATTTTTGTCAGTATTTCATTATCGCAGTTTGACATTTCATTTTGTTATTTTGCTAGTTTTTCGTCAGTGGTATCTAGTATGTTGTCATTTTGTCAATAACAATTTTGTCAGTTTGGCTGTTTAAGGTCCTTTTCAAATTGTAAGTTTTTCATATTCACAGTTTCATTTTGGTCAAATTTGCTAGTTTTCGTGAGTTTTGATATTGTTATATTGTCAGTTGTCAAATAACAATTTTTGTCCAGTTTGCTTGTTTCAGTCATTTTCAATTGTAAGTTTTTCATTTTCACAAGTTTTCTTTTGTCAATTTTGCTAGTTTCCGTCAGTTTATTTTGTAGAATGTCAGTATTTACGATTGCATTTTGGCAGTTTGTAGTTTAGGCATTTTTATATATTGTAATTTTGTAATTTTTCAGTATTTCTTTCACAGTTTGACAGTTTCATTTTGTTTTTTGATAGTTTTTCGTCAGTTTGGTATTGTTCTATTGTCATTTGTCATAACAAATTGTCAGTTTGGCTAGTTTAAAATTCATTTTCAAATTGAATAGTTTTGTCATTTTCACAGTTCATTTTGGTCATTTGCTAGTTCGTCCATTTTATTTTGTACAGAATGTCAGATTGTCAATTGCATCTGTCAGGTTGTTTAGTTTTTAAGTCATTTTCCATATTGTAGGAGTTTGACATTTGTCAGTTTTTCATTTTCCACTGTTTGACAGTTTCATTTTTGTTAATTTGCTAGTTTTCGTTCGTTTTGTTATTGTTATATTGTCAGTTTGTCATAACCTTTTGTCAGTTTGCTTGTTTAGTCATTTTCAAATGTGTAAGTTTTTCATTTTTCACAGTTTCATTTGTCAATTTGCTAGTTATCGTCAGTTTGATATTGTAAGAATGTAAGATTGTCAATTGCTTTTTGTCAGGTTGTTAGTTTTAAGTCATTTTCATTTGTATTGGCGTTGTCAGATTTTTAGTTTCACAGTTTGACAGTTTCATTTTTGTTAATTTGCTAGTATTCGTCAGTTTGATATTGTAATATTGTCAGTTTGTCAACCTTACAAAATGCAATTAACAATCCGACATTCTTACAAAAGCAAAATGACAAAAAATAGCAAATGTGACAAAATGAAAACTGTGAAATGAAAAACTGACAATTTTGAAAATGGCTTAAACAAGCAAACTGTCAAATGTTATTGACAAACTGACAATATTAAATATCAAACAGACGAAAACCTATCAAATTAACAAAATAAAACGGTCAAACTGTGAAAATAAAAAACTGACAAAATTACAAACTAACAATATGAAAATGACACATAAAACTAACAACCTGACAAAGTGCAATTGACATCTGGACATTCTTACAAACGCAACTGACGAAAACCTACAAATTGACAAAATGAACAGTGAAAAATGAAAAACTTACAATTTGAAAATGAATTAAACAAGCAAACGGACCGAAAGGTTATTGACAACTTACATATTACAATTCAACTACTAAAACCTAGCAAATTAACAAAATGAAACTGTTAAACTGTTAAAATAAAAACTTGACAAAATAACAAACTACAATATGAAAATGACCTTAACTCAACCTGACCAATGCAATTGACAATCTGACATTCTACAAAATCAAACTGACTAAAAGTATCAAATTGACAAAATGAAACTGTGGAAAATGAAAAACTTTCAATGTTGAAAATGATTAAAAAGCAAAAAAAAAAAAAAAAAAAACCTTGACAAAATGTTATTGGGGGGGGGGGGGGGGAACAAACCGACAATGTTTACCATATCAAACTGACGAAAACGAGCAAATTAACAAAATGAAACGGTCAAAATGGAAAAATGAAAATCTGACAACAGTTACAAACTAACAAAATGAAAATGACCTTAACTAACAACCGACACAATGCAATTGACAATCTGACAATTCTTACAAAATCACACTGACGAAACGTAGCAATTGAAAAAAGAAACTGTGAAAATGAAGTAACTTTCAATTTGAAAATGAAAAACATTCAATTTTGAAATGATTTAACAAGCAAACTGACAAAATGTTGTTGACAAACTTACAATAGTTACAATATCAACTGACGATAACTAGCAATTTACAAAATGAAACTGTCAAACTTGTGAAAGAAAATCGACAAACGACAAACTTTTTATATGAAAATGACTAAAACAACAACAAACCAACCTGACAAAAAGCAATTGACAATCTGACTTCTTACAAAATCAAACTGTTCAAAAAGTTTGTCATTTTGTCTCAGTTTTTCATTTTCCCAGTTGACAGTTTTCATTTTGTATTTTGCTAGTTTTCGGGTCCAGTTTTTTGATGTTGTAATATTGTCAGTTTTACAATACATTTTGTTCTGTTTTTGCTTATTTAGTCTTTTCAAATTGTGGTGTTTTTTCATTTTCACAGTTTCATTCTGTCCAATTTGCTAGTTTTCCGTCATTTTGATTATGTCTAATTTTCAGATTGTCATTGCGTTTTTGTCAGGTTGTTTAGTTTTAGTCATTTTCATATTGAAGTTTGGTCGTTTGTGTCCCAGATTTTCCATTTTCACAAGTTTTGACATTGTTTCATTTGTACAAATTTTGCTAGTTTTCGTCAGTTTGATATTGTAATATGTAAAGTTTGTCAATCACCCTTTTTGTCAGTTGCTGTTTTAGTCATTTTCCAAATTGTAAGTTTTTCATTTTTCCACAGTTTCTTTTGGTCAATTTGCTAGTTTTCAAAGTTTCATTTTGTTCAATTTGCTAAGTTTTCGTCAGTTTGATTGTTGTAGAATGTCAGATTGTCAATGCATTTTGTCAGGTTGTTAGTTTTAGTCATTTTCATATTTTAAGTTTGTAATTTTGTCCAGTTTTTCATTTTCTTTTAGTTTGGCAGTTTCATGTTATGTTATTTGCTAGTTTTCGTCATGACAATATATAATATTGTCATTTTTGTCATAACATTTTTTCAGTTTTGCTGTTTTATCCATTTTCAAATTGTAAGTTTTTTTCATTTTCACAGTTTTAATTTTGTCAATTTGCTAGTTTTTCGTCAGTTTGATTTTGTAAGAATGTCAGATTGTCATTGCATTTTGTCAGGTTGTTAGTTTTAGTCATTTTCATATTGTAAAGTTTGACATTTTGTCCGTTTTTCATTTTAACTGTTTGACAGTTCATTTTGTAAATTTGCTAGTTTTCCGTCAGTTTGGTATTGTTATATTGTCGGTTTGTCAATAACATTTTGTCAGTTTGCTTGTTTAAGTCAATTTTCAAATTGTAAGTTTTTCATTTTCACAGTTTCTTTTGTCAATTTGCTAGTTTTCGTCAGTTTTGATTGTTAGAATGTCAGATTTACAATTGCATTTTGTCAAGTTGTTAGTTTTAGTCATTTTTATATTGTAGTTTGTAATTTTGTCAGTATTTCATTTCACAGTTTTACAGTTTCATTTTGTTATTTAGCTAGTTTTTCGTCATTGGGTAGTGTTATACTTGGTCAGTTTGTCAATACTTTTGTCAGTTTGCTTGTTTTCAGTCATTTTCAAATTGTAAGTTTTTTCATTTTCACAATTTTAATTTGGTCAATTTGCTCTTTTCGTCCGTTTGATTTTGTAAGAATGTCAGATTTACAATTGCATTTTGTCAGTTGTTTAGTTTTGTCATTTTTATATTGTAGTTTGTAATTTTTTGTAAGTATTTTATTTTCACACAGTTGACAGTTTCATTTGTTATTTTGCTAGTTTTCGTCAGTTTGGTATTGTTATATTGTCAGTTTTCAATACCATTGTCAGTTTGCTTTGTTTTAAGTCAGTTTCAAATTGTAAAGTTTTCATTTTCACAAATTCCTTTTGGTCATGTCCTATTTTTCGTCAGTTTTGATATTGTAATATTGCGAGCTTGTCAAACATTTGTCAGTTTTGCTTGTTTAATTCATTTTCTAATTGAAAGTTTTTCATTTTCACCAGTTTCATTTTGTCAATTTGTTGACTTTTCGTCATGTTGATTGTAAGAATTCAGATTCATTTTGTCATGTTTTAGTCATTTTTTTATTGTAAGTATGTAATTTTTGATCCGTTTATAATTTTCTCAGTTTGACAGTTTTATTTTGTTTATTTGCTAGTTTTCGTCAGTTTGATTATGTAGGAATGTCAGATTGTCAATTGCTTTTTGTCAGGTTGTTAGTTTTAGCATTTACATATAAAAAGTTTGTCGTTTTGTCAGATTTTTATTTTCACAACTTTGACAGTTTCAATTTTGTAATTTGCTAGTTTTCGTCATTTTGATATTGTAATATTGTAAGTTTTGTCATTAACCTTTTTTGTCAGTTTGCTTGTTTTAGTCATTTTTCAAATTGTAAGTTTTCATTTTCACAGTTTCTTTTTGTCAATTTGCTAGTTTTCACAGTTCATTTAGTCAATTTGCTAGTTTTCGTCAGTTTATTTTGTATGTTTAGAATGTCAGATTTACAATTGCATTTTGTCAAGTTGTTAGTTTTAGTCATTTTTATATTGTAAGTTTGTATTTTTGTCAGTATTTCATTATCACAGTTTGACAGTTTCATTTTGTTATTTTGCTAGTTTTCGTCAGTTTGGTATCGTTTATATTTCAGTTTGTCATATATCATTTTGTCAGTTTTGCTTTTAAGTCATTTTCAAATTGTAAGTTTTTCATTTTCACAGTTTCATTTTGTTAATTTGCTAGTTTTCATCAGTTTGATTTTGTAAGAATGTCAGATTTACAATTGCATTTTGTCAAGTTTGTAGTTTTAGTCATTTTTATATTGCAGTTTGTAATTTTGTCAGTATTTCATTTTCACATTTGACAGTTTCATTTTGTATTTTGATAGTTTTCGTCAGTTTTGTATTGTTTATTGTCAGTTTGTCAATAACATTTTGTCAGTTTGCTGTTTATATTCATTTTCAATATTGAAAGTTTTTCATTTTCACAGTTTCATTTGTCAATTGTTACTTTTCGTCAGTTTAATTTTGTAAGAATGTCAGATTTATTTTGTCAGTTTTTTCATTTTTATATTGTAAGTTTGTAATTTTGTCATTTATAATTTTTCATAGTTTGACAGTTTTATTTTGTTTATTTGCTAGGTTTCGTCAGTTTGATATTGTAATATTGTCAGTTTGTCAATAACATTTTGTCAGTTTGCTTGTTTAAGTCATTTTCAAATTGTAAGTTTTTCATTTTCACAGTTTCATTTTGTCAATTTGATAGTTATCGTCAGTTTGATTTTGTAAGAATGTAAGTTTGTCAATAACCTTTTGTCAGTTTGCTTGTTTTAGTCATTTTCAAATTGTAAGTTTTCATTTTCACAGTTTCATTTTGTCAATTTGCTAGTTTTCACAGTTTCATTTTGTCAATTTGCTAGTTTTCGTCAGTTATATTTTGTAAGAATGTCAGATTCATTTTGTCAGGTTTTAGTCATTTTTATATTGTAAGTTTGTAATTTTGTCAGTTTCATTTTGTCAATTTGCTAGTTTTCGTCAGTTTGATTTTGTAAGAATGTAAGTTTGTCAATTGCATTTAGTCAGGTTGTAAGTTTAAGTCATTTTCATATTGTAAGTTTGTAGTTTGTCAGATTTTTAGTTTCACAGTTTGACAGTTTCATTTTGTTAATTTCCAAGGTATTCGTCAGTTTGATATAGTAATATTGTCAGTTTGTCAAACCTTACAAAATGCAATTAACAATCTGACATTCTTACAAAATCAAAATGACAAAAAAATAGCAAATTGACAAAATGAAACTGTGAAAATGAAAAACTGACAATTTGAAAATGCTAAAACAAGCAAACTGACAAAATGTTATTGACAAACTGACAATATTACAATATCAAACAGACGAAAAGTAGCAAATTGACAAAATGAAACTGTGAAAATGTAAAAATGAAAATCTGACAAAATTACAAACTAACAATATGAAAATGACCTTAACTAACAACCTGACACAATGCAATTGACAATCTGACATTCTTACAAAATCAAACTGACGAAAAGTAGCAAATTGACAAAATGAAACTGTGAAAATGATAAACTTTCAATTTGATAATGAAAAACATTCAATTTGAAAATGAATTAAACAAGCAAACTGACAAAATGTTGTTGACAAACTTACAATATTACAATATCAAACTGACGATAACTAGCAAATTTACAAAATGAAACTGTCAAACTTGTGAAAATAAAAATCTGACAAAACGACAAACTTTCAATATGAAAATGACTAAAACTAACAACCTGACAAAAAGCAATTGACAATCTGACATTCTTACAAAATCAAACTGACGAAAAGTTTGTAATTTTGACAGTTTTTCATTTTCACAGTTTGACAGTTTCATTTTGTTATTTTGCTAGGTTTTCGTCAGGTTGATGTTGTAATATTGTCAGTTTTACAATAACATTTTGTCAAGTTGTTAGTTTTAGTCATTTTCATATTGAAAGTTTTTCATTTTCACAGTTTAATTTTGTCAATTTGCTAGTTTTCGTCAGTTTGATTTTGTAAGAATGTCAGATTGTCAATTGCTTTTTGTCAGGTTGTTAGTTTTAGTCATTTTCATATTGAAAGTTTGTAATTTTGTCAGTTTTTCATTTTCACAGTTTGACAGTTTCATTTTGTTTATTTGCTAGTTTTCGTCAGTTTGATATTGTAATATTGTCAGTTTGTCAATAACCTTTTGTCAGTTTGCTTGTTTTAGTCATTTTCAAATTGTAAGTTTTCATTTTCACAGTTTCATTTTGTCAATTTGCTAGTTTTCACAGTTTCATTTTGTCAATTTGCTAGTTTTCGTCAGTTTGATTTTGTAAGAATGTCAGATTGTCAATGCATTTTGTCAGGTTGTTAGTTTTAGTCATTTTCATATTGTAAGTTTGTAATTTTGTCAGTTTTTCATTTTCTTAGTTTGACAGTTTCATTTTGTTATTTTGCTAGTTTTCGTCAGTTTGGTATTGTTATATTGTCAGTTTGTCAATAACATTTTGTCAGTTTGCTTGTTTAAGTCATTTTCAAATTGTAAGTTTTTCATTTTCACAGTTTCATTTTGTCAATTTGCTAGTTTTCGTCAGTTTTTTTGTCAATTTGCTAGTTTTCGTCAGTTTGATTTTGTAAGAATGTCAGATTCATTTTGTCAGGTTTTAGTCATTTTTATATTGTAAGTTTGTAATTTTGTCAGTTTATAATTTTCTCAGTTTGACAGTTTTATTTTGTTTATTTGCTAGTTTTCGTCAGTTTGATATTGTAATATTGTCAGTTTCTCAATAACATTTTGTCAGTTTGCTTGTTTAAGTCATTTTCAAATTGTAAGTTTTTCATTTTCACAGTTTCATTTTGTCAATTTGCTAGTTTCGTCAGTTTGATTTTGTAAGAATGTAAGAATTAACAATTGCATTTTGTCAAGTTGTTAGTTTTAGTCATTTTTATATTGTAAGTTTGTAATTTTGTCAGTATTTCATTTTCACAGTTTGACAGTTTCATTTTGTTATTTTGCTAGTTTTCGTCAGTTAAGTATTGTTATATTGTCAGTTTGTCAATAACATTTTGTCAGTTTGCATATTGTAAGTTTGTAATTTTGTCAGTATTTCATTTTCACAGTTTCATTTTGTCAATTTGCTAGTTTCGTCATTTTTATTTTGTAAGAATGTCAGATTGTCAATTGCATTTTGTCAGGTTGTTAGTTTTAGTCATTTTCATATTGTAAGTTTGACATTTTGTCAGTTTTTCATTTTCACTGTTTGACAGTTTCATTTTGTTAATTTGCTAGTTTTCGTCAGTTTGGTATTGTTATATTGTCAGTTTGTCAATAACATTTTGTCAGTTTGCTTGTTTAAGTCATTTTCAAATTGTAAGTTTTTCATTTTCACAGTTTCATTTTGTCAATTTGCTAGTTATCGTCAGTTTGATTTTGTAAGAATGTAAGAATTAACAATTGCATTTTGTCAAGTTGTTAGTTTTAGTCATTTTCATATTGTAAGTTTGTAATTTTGTCAGTTTATAATTTTCACAGTTTGACAGTTTTATTTTGTTTATTTGCTAGTTTTCGTCAGTTTGATATTGTAATATTGTCAGTTTGTCAATAACCTTTTGTCAGTTTGCTTGTTTTAGTCATTTTCAAATTGTAAGTTTTCATTTTCACAGTTTCATTTTGTCAATTTGCTAGTTTTCACAGTTTCATTTTGTCAATTTGCTAGTTTTCGTCAGTTTGATTTTGTAAGAATGTCAGACTCATTTTGTCAGGTATTAGTCATTTTTATATTGTAAGTTTGTAATTTTGTCAGTTTTTCATTTTCACTGTTTGACAGTTTCATTTTGTTAACTTGCTAGTTTTCGTCAGTTTGATATTGTTTATTGTCAGTTTGTCAATCAAATTTTGTCAGTTTGCTTTTTTTAAGTCATTTTTAAATTGTCAGTTTTTCATTTTCACAGTTTCATTTTGTCAATTTGCTACTTAAAAAAACTGACAATATTACAAAATCAAACAGACAAAAACCTAGCAAATTAACAATATGAAACTGTCAAACTGTGAAAATAAAAAACTGACAAAATGACAAACTAACAATATGAAAATGACTAAAACTAACAACCTGACAAAATGCAATTGACAATCTGACATTCTTACAAAATCAAACTGACGAAAAGTAGCAAATTGACAAAATGAAACTGTGAAAATGAAAAACTTTCAATTTGAAAATGAATTAAACAAGCAAACTGACAAAATGTTATTGACAAACTGACAATATTACAATATCAAACTGACGAAAACTAGCAAATTGACAAAAAGAAACTGTGAAAATGAAAAACTTTCAATTTGAAAATGAAAAACATTCAATTTGAAAATGAATTAAACAAGCAAACTGACAAAATGTTGTTGACAAACTTACAATATTACAATATCAAACTGACGATAACTAGCAAATTTACAAAATGAAACTGTCAAACTTGTGAAAATAAAAATCTGACAAAACGACAAACTTTCAATATGAAAATGACTAAAACTAACAACCTGACAAAAAGCAATTGACAATCTGACATTCTTACAAAATCAATCTGTCAAAAAGTTTGTCATTTGTCAGTTTTTATTTTTTTTAATTTGCTAGTTTTCGTCAGTTTGATATTGTTATATTGTCAGTTTGTCAATAACATTTTGTCAGTTTGCTTGTTTAAGTCATTTTCAAATTGTAAGTTTTTCATTTTCACAGTTTCATTTTGTCAATTTGCTAGTTATCGTCATTTTGATTTTGTAAAAATGTAAGAATTAACAATTGCATTTTGTCAAGTTGTTAGTTTTAGTTATTTTTATATTGTAAGTTTGTAATTTTGTCAGTATTTCATTCTCACAGTTTGACAGTTTCATTTTGTTATTTTGCTAGTTTTCGTCAGTTTAGTATTTTATATTGTCAGTTTGTCACTAACATTTTGTCAGTTTGCTTGTTTAAGTCATTTTCAAGTTGTATGTTTTCCATTTTCACAGTTTCATTTCTCGATTTGCTAGTTTTCTCAGTTTGATTTTGTAAGAATGTCAGATTTACAATTGCATTTTGTCAAGTTGTTAGTTTTAGTCATTTTTATATTGTAAGTTTGTAATTTTGTCATTTTTTTTCACAGTTTGAAGTTTCATTTTTTTTTAGTTTTCGTCAGTTTGGTATTGTTATATTGTCAGTTTGTCAATAACATTTTGTCAGTTTGCTTGTTTTAGTCATTTTCAAATTGTAAGTTTGTAATTTTGTCAGTTTATAATTTTCTCAGTTTGACAGTTTTATTTTGTTTATTTGCTAGTTTTCGTCAGTTTGATATTGTAATATTGTCAGTTTGTCAATAACCTTTTGTCAGTTTGCTTGTTTTAGTCATTATCAAATTGTAAGTTTTTCATTTTCACAGTTTCATTTTGTCAATTTGCTAGTTTTCAGTTTCATTTTGTCAATTTGCTAGTTTTCGTCAGTTTGATTTTGTAAGAATGTCAGATTGTCAATTGCATCTTGTCAGGTTGTTAGTTTTAGTCATTTTTATTGTAAGTTTGACATTTTGTCAGTTTTTTCATTTTCAGTGTTTGACAGTTTCATTTGTTAATTTGCTAGTTTTCGTCAGTTTGGTATTGTTTAATTGTAAGTTTTGTCAATAACCTTTTGTCAGTTTGCTTGTTTTAGTCATTTTCAAATTGTAAGTTTTCATTTTCACAGTTTCTTTTTGTCAATTTGCTAGTGTTTTCACAGTTTTATTTTGTCAATTTGCTAGTTTTCGTCAGTTTGATTTTGTAAGAATGTCAGATTGTCAATGCATTTTGTCAGGTTGTTAGTTTTAGTCATTTTTCATATTGTAAGTTTGTAATTTTGTCAGTTTTTCACTTTCTTAGGTTGACAGTTTCATTTAGTTATTTTGCTAGGTTTTCGTCAGTGAAATATTATAATATTGTCTGTTTGTCAATAACATTTTGTCAATTTGCTTGTTTTAGTCATTTTTTAAATTGTAAGTTTTTCATTTTCACAGTTTCATTTTGTCAATTTTCTAGTTTTCGTCAGTTTTGATGTTTGTAAGAATGTCAGATTTACAATTGCATTTTGTCAGTTGTTAGTTTTAGTCATTTTTATATTGTAAGTTTGTAATTTTGTCAGTATTTCATTATCGCGGTTTGACAGTTTCATTTTGTTATTTTGCTTGTTTTCGTCAGTTTGGTATCGTTATATTGTCAGTTTGTCAATAACATTTTGTCAGTTTGCTTGTTTAATTCATTTTCAAATTGAAAGTTTTTCATTTTCACAGTTTTTCATTTTCACAGTTTGACAGTTTCATTTGTTAATTTGCTAGTTTTCCTCAGTTTGATATTGTAAGAATGTCAGATTGTAAATAACAATTTGTCAATTTGCTTGTTTAATTCATTTTCAAATTGAAAGTTTTTCATTTTCACAGTTTCATTTTGTCAATTTGCTACTTTTCGTCAGTTTGATTTGTAAGAATGTCTGATTGTCAATTGCCCTTTTGTCAGGTTGTTAGTTTTAGTCATTTTCATATTGTAAGCTTGTAATTTTGTCAGTTTATAATTTTCACAGTTTGACAGTTTTATTTTGTTTAGTTGCTAGTTTTCGTCAGTTTGATATTTAATATTGTCAGTTTGTCAATAACCTTTTGTCAGTTTGCTTGTTTTAGTCATTTTCAAATTGTAAGTTTTCATTTTCACAGTTTCATTTTGTCAATTTGCTAGTTTTCAGTTTCATTTTGTCAATTTGCTAGGTTTTCGTCAGTTTGATATTGTATATTGTCATTTTGTCAATAACATTTTGTCAGTTTGCTTGTTTTAGTCATTTTCAAAAATTTTAAGTTTTCATTTTCACAGTTTAATTTGGTCAATTTGCTAGTTTTCGTCAGTTTGATTTTGTTAGAATGTCAGATTGTCATTGCATTTTGTCAGGTTGTTAGTTTTAAACATTATCATATTGTAAGTTTGTCATTTTGTCAGTTTATAATTTTCTCAGTTTGACAGTTTTTTATTTTGTTTAATTGCTAGTTTTCGTCAGTTTGATATTGTAATATTGTCAGTTTGTCAATAACATTTTGTCAGTTTGCTGGTTTTAGTCATTTTCAAATTGTAAGTTTTTCATTTTCACAGTTTCATTTTGTCAATTTGCTAGTTTCGTCATTTTTATTTTGTGAGAATGTCAGATTGTCAATTGCATTGTGTCAGGTTGTTAGTTTAAGTCATTTTCATATTGTAAGTTTGACATTTTGTCAGTTTTGCTATTTCACTGTTTGACAGTTTTATTTTGTAATTCCTATTTTCGTCAGTAGGTTGTTAGTTATATTGTTCAATTTGTCATAATTTTGTCAGTTTTGCATTTAGTCATTTTCAATTGTAAGTTTTCTTTTACATCTATTTTTGTCAGTTTGGTATTTTATATTCAGTTTGTATTGTAACATTTATCATTGCTTGTTTCAAGTTGTTAATTTTTGTCATTTTTATTGTAAGTCATTTGTAATTTGCTAGTATTGTCATTTTTTAAGAATTTAAAGTTCATTTTGTATTTTGCATTTTTAGTTTAGTATTGTTTTTATTGTCAGTTTGATAATTTTTGCAGATTTCATTTTAAGTCATTTCAGTTTGTTATTTTGCATTTTCCAGTTTAATTTTGTTATTTCAGTTGTCAGTATTTTCGTCAGTTTGCTTGTTATATTGTCAAGTTGTAATACATTTTCCAGTTTCATTTTTCAATTGCTATTTCTAGTATTGATATGTATTGTCATTTCAAAAGTTTCATGTTTGTCATTTTCAGTTTTTCAAATTGTTTAATTTTCTTTGAATTGTCAGATTTACATTGCATTTTGTAAGAATTTTCAGATTTACAATTGATTTGTAAGTGTTGTTTTTAATTTTTTAGTAATTTCAATTTTGTAGTATTTCAGTTTTCATGTTTGTTTATTTTGCTATTTTGTCAGTTTGCGTCATTGTATTTTTTGTCAGTTTGTCGATAACATTTGGTCAGTTTGCTTGTTTAATTCATTTTCAAATTGTAAGTTTTCATTTTCACAGTTTCATTTTGTCAATTTGCTAGTTTTCGTCAGTCTGATATTGTAATATTGTCAGTTTGTCAATAGCATTTTGTCAGTTTGTTAGTTTTAGTCATTTTCATATTTGTTGACATTTGACATTTTGTCATTTTGTTCAATTTTCACTGTTTGAAATTCATTTTGTCTATTTGGTAGTTTTCGTCAGTTTGTTATATTGTCAGTCTGTTGTCATAACATTTTCAACTGTGTTTAAGTCATTTTCAAATTGTAAGTTTTTCATTTTCACCAGTTTATTTTGTCAAATTGTAGATAACGTCAGTTGATTTTGTACAATGTTAAGATTAACAATTTCATTTTGTAAGTGTTGTTTTAGTTTTCATTTGTAATTTGTAATTTGCAGTTTATTTTTTTATTTGCTAGTTTTTTTGTTTATTTGCTATTTTGTCAGTTTGATATCGAATATTGTCAGTTTGTTATTAACCATTTTCAAATTGTATTTTTAGTCATTTCAATTGTAAGTTTTTAGTTTCACAGTTCATTTTTCAATTTGCTAGTTTTCGTCAGTTTATTTTGTCAATTGTAGATTGTCAGTTGATTTTGTAGGTGTCAGATTTAAATTGCATATTGTCAGGTTGTTATTTTTCAATTTTTCATTTTCAAGTTTGTCATTTTTCATTTTGCATTTCCAGTTTTAGCAGTTTATTTTGCATTTAGTTTTGTCAGTTGATTTTGTAAGGAATGTCAGATTCATTTTGTCAGGTTTAGTTTTGTAATTTGTCAGTTTTAATTTTGTCAGTTATACATTTTATTGTTTAATTTGTATTTTGTATTTGATTTGTCAGTATTGTATTGTAATACTTGTCAGTTTCAATCCTTTGTCATTTGTATTTTTAATAATTTTTAAATTTAAGTTTTCATTTTCATTCTTTTGTTTTGCTATTTTATTTTTATATTTTAAGAAAGTCAATTCATTGCATTTTGTCAGGTTGTTATTTTAGTCATTTTCATATTGTAAGTTGGACATTTTGTCAGGTTTTCACTTTCACTGTTTGACAGTTTCATTGTGTTAATTTGCTAGTTTTCGTCAGTTTGGTATTGTTATATTGTCAGATTGTCAATTGCATTTTGTCAGTTTGCTAGTTTAAGTCATTTTCAAATTGTAAGTTTTTCATTTTCACAGTTTCATTTTGTCAATTTGCTAGTTTTCGTCATTTTGATTATGTAAGAATGTCAGATTGTCAATTGCTTTTTGTCAGGTTGCTTGATTAAGTCATTTTTAAATTGTTAGTTTTTCATTTTCACAGTTTCATTTTGTCAAGTTGTTAGTTTTAGTCTTTTTTATATTGTAAGTTTGTCAATAACATTTTGTCAGTTTGCTTGTTTTAGTCATTTTCAAATTGTAAGTTTTCATTTTCACAGTTTCATTTTGTCAATTTGCTAGTTTTCACAGTTTCATTTTGTCAATTTTCTAGTTTTGGTTAGTTTGATTTTGTAAAAATGTCAGATTGTCAATTGCATTTTGTCAGGTTGTTAGTTTTAGTCATTTTCATATTGAAAGTTTGTCGTTTTGTCAGATTTTTATTTATACAAGTTTGACAGTTTCATTTTGTAAATTTGCTAGTTATCGTCAGTTTGATATTGTAATATTGTAAGTTTGTCAACAACATTTTGTCAGTTTGCTTGTTTAATTCATTTTCAAATTGAATGTTTTTCATTTTCAAATGAAAAGTTTTTCATTTTCACAGTTTCTTTTTGTCAATTTGCTTCTTTTGAAACTGAAACTGTGAAAATGAAAACTTACAATTTGAAAATGACTAAAACAAGCAAACTGACAAAATGTTATTGACAAACTGACAATATTACAATATCAAACTGACGAAAACTAGCAAATAAACAAAATAAAACTGTCAAACTGTGAAAATTATAAAATGACAAAATTACAAACTTACAATATGAAAATGACTAAAACTAACAACCTGACAAAATGCAATTGTCAATCTGACATTCTTACAAAATCAAACTGGTGAAAACTACCAAATTGACAAAATGAAACAGTAAAAACTAGCAAATTGACAAAATGAAACTGTGAAAATGAAAACTTACAATTTGAAAATGAGAAAAACAAGCAAACTGACAAAAGGTTATTGACAGAAGCAGACAATATTACAATATAAAAATGAGGAAACTAGCAAATTAACAAAATGAAACTGTCAAACTGTAAAAAGAAAATCTGACAAAATTACAAACTCACAATATGAAAATGACCTTAACTAACAACCTGACACAATGCAATTGACAATCTGACATTCTTACAAAATCAAACTGACGAAAAGTAGCAAACAAACAAAAAAAAACTGTCCAACTGTGAAAATTATAAACTGACAAAATTACAAACTTACAATATGAAAATGACTAAACCTAACAACTTGACAAAATGTAATTGTTAATTTTTACATTCTTACAAAATCAAACTGACGAAAAACTAGCAAATTGACAAAATAAAACTGTTAAACTGTGAAAATGAAAAAATCTGACAAAATGACAACTTAAATAATGAAAATGTTTAAAAACTAACAACCTGACAAAATGCAATTGACAATCTGACAATATAACAATACCAAACTGAAGAAAACTAGCAAATTAACAAAATGAAACTGTCAAACTTGTGAAAATAAAAATCTGACAAACGACAAACTTTCAATATGAAAATGACTAAAACTAACAACCTGACAAAAAGCAATTGACAATCTGACATTCTTACATAATCAAAATGACGAAAACTAGCTAATTGACAGAATAAAACTGTGAAAATGAAAAACTCACAATTTGAAAATGACTAAAACAAGCAAACGGACAAAATGTTATTGACAAACTGACAATATTACAATATCAAACTGACAAAAACCTAGCAAAATAAGAAAATGAAACTGTCAAACTGTGAAAATGAAAAACTGACAAAATTACAAACTTACAATATAAAAAAGACTAAAACTAACAACTTGACAAAATGAAACTGTGAAAATGAAAAACTTACAATTTGAAAATGAAAAACTTTCAATTTGAAAAAAAAGCAAACCGACAAAATGTTGTTGACAAACTTACAATTCTACAATATAAACTGACGAAAACTAGCAAATTTACAAAATGAAACTGTGAAAATGAAAAACTTACAATTTGAAATGACTAAAACAAGCAAACTAACAAAAGGTTATTGACAAACTGACAATATTACAATATTAAACTGACGAAAACTAGCAAATAAACAAAATAAAACTGTCAAACTGTGAAAATTATAAACTAAAAAATTACAAACTTACAATATAAAAATGACTAAAACTAACAACTTGACAAATGCAATTGTTAATTCTTACATTCTTACAAAATCAAACTGACGAAACTAGCAAATTGACAAAATTAAACTGTGAAAATGAAAAACTTACAATTTGAAAATGACTTAAACAAGCAAACTGACAAAAGGTTATTGACAAACTGACAATTAAACAATACCAAACTGAGGAAAACTAGCAAATTAACAAAATGAAACTGTCAAACAGTAAAACTTTCAATTTGAAAATGAATTAAACAAGCAAACTGACAAAATGTTATTGACAAACTGACAATATAACAATACCAAACTGACGAAAACTAGCAAAATAACAAAATGAAACTGTCAAACTGTGAAAATGAAATACTGACAAAATTACAAACTTAAAATTTAAAAAATGACTAAAACTAACAACTTGACAAAATGCAATTGTAAATCTGACATTCTTACAAAATCAAACTGACGAAAACTAGCAAATTGACAAAATGAAACTGTGAAAATGAAAAACTTACAATTTGAAAATGACTGAAACAAGCAAACTGACAAAATGTTATTGACAAACTGACAATATAACAACTAAACTGACGAAAACTAGCAAAATAACAAAATGAAACTGTCAAACTGTGAATATGAAATACTGACAAAATTACAAACTTACAATATAAAATGACTAAAACCTGACAAAATGAATCTGACATTCTTACAAAATCAAACTGACAAAACTAGCAAATTGACAAAACTGAAACTGAAAACTAGCAAATTGACAAAATGAAACTGTAAAAATAAAAAAAATACAATTTGAAAATGACTAAAACAAGAAACTGACAAAAGGTTATTGACAAAACTGACAATATTACAATATCAAACTGACGAAAACAAGCAAATAAACAAAATGAAACTGTCAAACTGTGAAAATGAAATACTGACAAAATTACAAACTTACAATATAAAAATGACTAAAACTAACAACTTGACAAAATGCAATTGTTAATTCTTACATTCTTACAAAATCAAACTGACGATAACTAGCAAATTGACAAAATGAAACTGTCAAACAGTGAAAATGAAAAACTGACAAAATGTCAAACTTACAATATGAAAATGACTAAAACTCAACAACCTGACAAAATGCAATTGACACTCTGACATTCTTACAAAATCAAACTGACGAAAACTAGCAAATTGACAAAATGAAACTGTTAAAATGAAAAACTGACAATTTGAAAATAACTAAAACAAGCAAACTGACAAAATATTATTGACAAACTGACAATATTACAATATCAAACTGACGAAAACCAAGCAAAATAACAAAATGAAACAGTCAAACTAAGAAAATAAAAAACTGACAAAATAATAAAATAACAATATGAAAATGACTAAAACTAACAACCTGACAAAATGCAATTGACAATCTGACATTCTTACAAAATCAAACTGACGAAAACTAGCAAATCGACAAAATGAAACTGTGAAAATGAAAAAACTGACTATTTGAGAATGTCTTAAACAAGCAAACTGACAAAATGTTATTGACAAACTGACAATATTACAATATCAAACTGACCAAAACCTAGCAAAATAACAAAATGAAACTGTCAAACTGAGAAAATGAAAAACTGACAAAATTAAAAACTTACAATATGAAAATGACTAAAACATTCAGATGTATATTGCAACTACAATTCAGAGATTAAAATGTACCCGTCCTGATGGTCTAGTGGTTAAGACGTCCACCTGAAATGAAACTGTGAAAATGAAAAACTTTCAATTTGTAAATGAATTAAACAAGCAAACTGACACAATGTTATTGACAAACTGACAATATAACAATACCAAACTGTGAAAACTAGCAAATTAACAAAATGAAACTGTCAAACAGTAAAAATGAAAATCTGACAAAATTACAAACTAACAATATGAAAGTGACCTTAACTAACAACCTGACACAATGCAATTGACAATCTGACATTCTTACAAAATCAAACTGACGAAAACTAGCAAATTGACAAAATGAAACTGTCAAACTTGTGAAAATATAAATCCGACAAAACGACAAACTTTCAATATGAAAATGACTAAAACTAACAACCTGACAAAATGCAATAGACAATCTGACATTCTTACATAATCAAAATGACGAAAACTAGCAAATTGACAAAATGAAACTGTGAAATTGAAAAACTTACAATTTGAAAATGACTTAAACAAGCAAACTGACACAATGTTATTGACAAACTGACAATATAACAATACCAAACTGTGAAAACTAGCAAATTAACAAAATGAAACTGTCAAACAGTGAAAATGAAAATCTGACAAAATTAAAACTGACCTAACTAACAACCTGACACAATGCAATTGACAATCTGACATTCTTACAAATCAAACTGACGAAAAGTAGCAAATTGACAAAATGAAACTGTGAAAATGAAAAACTTTCAATTTGAAAATGAAAAACTTTCAATTTGAAAATGAATTAAACAAGCAAACTGACAAAATGTTGTTGACAAACTTACAATATTACAATATCAAACTGACGAAAACCTAGCAAAATATCAAAATGAAACTGTTAAACTAAGAAAATGAAAAACTGACAAAATTACAAACTTACAATATAAAAATGACTAAAACTAACAACCTGACAAAATGCATTGACAATCTGACATTCTTACAAAATCAAACTGACGAAAACTAGCAAATTGACAAAATGAAACTGTGAAAACTAGCAAATTGACAAAATGATACTGTGAAAATGAAAACTTACAATTTAAATATGACTAAAACAAGCAAACTGACAAAAGGTTATTGACAAACTGACAATATTACAATATCAAACTGACGAAAACTAGCAATAAACAAAATAAAACTGTCAAACTGTGAAAAATTGAAAATGAAAATCTGACAAAATGACAAACTTACAATATGAAAATGTTTAAAACTAACAACCTGACAAAATGCAATTGACAATCTGACATTCTTACAAAATCAAACTGACGAAAAGTAGCAAATTGACAAAATGAAACTGTCAAACTTGTGAAAATAAAAATCTGACAAAACGACAAACTTTCAATATGAAAATGACTAAAACTAACAACCTGACAAAAAGCAATTGACAATCTGACATTCTTACATAATCAAAATGACGAAAACTAGCAAATTAACAAAATGAAACTGTGAAAATGAAAAACTTTCAATTTGAAAATGAATTAAACAAGCAAACTGACAAAATGTTGTTGACAAACTTACAATATTACAATATCAAACTGACGAAAACTAGCAAATTTACAAAATAAAAATGTCAAACTTGTGAAAATAAAAATCCGACAAAACGACAAACTTTCAATATGAAAATGACTAAAACTAACAACCTGACAAAAAGCAATTGACAATCTGACATTCTAACAAAATCAAACTGACGAAAACTAGCAAATTGACAAAATGAAACTGTGAAAATGAAAAACTTACAATTTGAAAATGACTAAAACAAGCAATCTGACAAAATGTTATTGACAAACTGACAATATTACAATATCAAACTGACGAAAACCTAGCAAAATAACAAAATGAAACTGTCAAACTGTGAAAATGAAAAACTGACAAAATTACAAACTTACAATATAAAAATGACTAAAACTAACAACTTGACAAAATGCAATTGTAAATCTGACATTCTTACAAAATCAAACTGACGAAAACTAGCAAAGTGACAAAATGAAACTGTTAAAATGAAAAACTTACAATTTGAAAATGACTTAAACAAGCAAACTGACAAAATGTTATTGACAAACTGACAATATAACAAATCAAACTGACGAAAAGTAGCAAATTGACAAAATGAAACTGTCAAACTTGTGAAAATAAAAATCCGACAAAACGACAAACTTTCAATATGAAAATGACTAAAACTAACAACCTGACAAAAAGCAATTGACAATCTGACATTCTAACAAAATCAAACTGACGAAAACTAGCAAATTGACAAAATGAAACTGTGAAAATGAAAAACTTACAATTTGAAAGTGACCTTAACAAGCAAACTGACAAAATGTTATCGACAAACTGACAATAAAACAATACCATACTGTCGAAAACTAGCAAATTAACAAAATGAAACTGTCAAACAGTGAAAATGAAAAACCGACAAAATGTCAAACTTACAATATGAAAATGACTAAAACTAACAACCTGACAAAATGCAATTGACAATCTGACATTCTTACAAAATCAAACTGACGAAAACTAGCAAATTGACAAAATGAAACTGTGAAATTGAAAAACTTACAATTTGAAAATGACTTAAACAAGCAAACTGACACAATGTTATTGACAAACTGACAATATAACAATACCAAACTGTGAAAACTAGCAAATTAACAAAATGAAACTGTCAAACAGTGAAAATGAAAATCTGACAAAATTACAAACTAACAATATGAAAATGACCTTAACTAACAACCTGACACAATGCAATTGACAATCTGACATTCTTACAAAATCAAACTGACGAAAAGTAGCAAATTGACAAAATGAAACTGTGAAAATGAAAAACTTTCAATTTGAAAATGAAAAACTTTCAATTTGAAAATGAATTAAACAAGAAAACTGACAAAATGTTGTTGACAATCTTAAAAATATTACAATATCAAACTGACAAAAAC
>JAMZAV010005817.1:0-42381 GCA_024449915.1 Sweltsa coloradensis
TTCCGATAGGTGCTGAAATATCTGTTGAGTCTAACTGGCCGCAGGTCGTCTATTTCATGATGTTTCCAGTAGTTTCCAGTAGTTATATTTGCCATGCTTTCCTTCCCTTTATCAATCCACTCTTTTGCACTCTCCTCTTGGTTGCTGTGCTTAGATGTGCCTTTACCGATGAATGTGACAGATTCTTGACTACTTGGGGCATTTTGCTACCTCTCTTTGCCAGGTAATCTGCCTTCTCATTACCATACACTTCACAATGTGCTGGAATTCATTGCAGCACTACCTGTCTGGCATCATAATAAAGCCTTAGCAGCAGTACCTTGCATTCTTTCACCTCATTATCCACCCTCTCTTTACATACAATGGCCTGAATTGCTGTCTTTGAGTCCGACATTATCACTATTTTCTTATCTTGATATTCACTTATCTTCTCCAATGCCAACTTTATGGCCTTCATTCACCATCGTAATTGCTTGCATTTTTTCCTGCTGCCCAGGAGTGTTCAAACCACTTACAATACACACCAGCCCCAGCCATGCCCTCCCCAGGTGAGGCAGACCCATCAGTGTATACATGCAACCATTCCTCTTCCGGATATTGCTTACGAATGTATTCAGTTGTACATCTCCTTAACTCCTGTTTGTTGTACCGTATTGTTCCGAATATAACGCGATGTTTTTTTCCGAAAATACAATCTCAAAAACAGCAACTCGCGTTATTTCCGCGCGCTTGCATTTGAAATAGCGCCTGAACATAGGCCACGCCTCTATACAACTCCCGCGCATAGTCTGCTGCGCTTCGCCCGCCCACCCACTGAAGCCACTGAACTCGGCCGAACCTTGGGCGAAACTGTCTGCTAGTCGTCAGAATCCTTAGCCGTGATCACATCGTGACCTAGCTTGACCTACATAGATTTTGTTTGTCGGGGTTGTCTATCTACGTTGCTAAGAGTCTACGTAACGTAATAATGAGTGATGAAGGAGAAGATGAAATGGCTCAAGATGAACAAATGAAGACTGCTGATCGCGTGGAAAAGAAAGGTTCCTCTGCCTTACAAATCAGCAAGAGATTGCGAAGGAGCTAGGCCTAGGCCTACGACCATAGATACTAGGGCCTAGTATAACCCCCACCCCCCCCCCCCACGACGTAAACATTGAAGACCAGGAATCAGACTGGTGAACTGTGGTTGACATGTGAGCTTGTGCTTGGCCCTACCCTGTAAAAAACCATAGGCCTAGGCCCTAACATTGTTCAAAATGTTTTGTTGTAAGTGTTTCATGTACATTTTAATTTTCTTTGATTTTTTTCTTTTTTCTTGAAATGATTCTGAAAAATTGGGGGTCGTGTTATATTCGAGGTCGTGCTTTATTCGGAACAATACGGTACTCACTCTTCTTCCTCTCCAACCCATCCACTGTCAAAACATGATGTACATCCAGCATGGCCACTCTGATGTTAGGTTTTGGTAGTTCCATTCTGGTACTTATCATTGTAGTTCCTAGCAAATCTTTTTTAATCTCTTCTGCAGCTGTTATGAAAGTCTTTTGAGTTTTCAGCTTCTCGTATGGTACCCTCTTCCACGTCTCCTCATCCAACCTAAGCAACTTTTCATGTAGACTGCCAGCTGCCATACGTCTTCTAAGTTCCAAAGGCTGTGTATTAGTTAGTGCCTCCATTGCAGCAATAGGTGTTGATTTCACTGCTCCTGTAGCAATCCTCAGTGCCTGGTTCTGCACTCATCTTCCAAATAGCAGTGGATTGCAATAATGGAGACATTGGGCAACAAAAATCAATCAATCTTCTGTAAATACGTTTTCTTTGTTCCAGGGAGACACATCTGGTGATTACAAGAAAGGTTTGGTTGCATTGATCACCTAAGTCTTTCTAGAGAATCCTCAATGCCTCGACTAAGATTTTGCCCCACATTCTGCAAGCCTGGGAGCTGTCCATGATTAGGCCTACCTTTACTGGTGACTTTAGTTATTTATCTGTCATTGTCATATTTACTAGCAAGTTTACTGTAAATTGTTGCTGGTGCACTGACAAAGTACTAATGTCACTTACACTTTGCTATTGTAGCAGCCATTGGAGTCCATTTTAAGCCTTTTGTAGTACGGTACATTAGATTGAAATAATAATTAATTATAATATCTGTTGAAAATGGAAGCATTTAATAGGCAATTTTATACTTGATATGCCTACATATTTTGTGTTCATAAAATCAAATGGGTAATTTTTAAGCTCTATAAGAAGTCAGTCCTGTTCCACTTTCATACATTTAATATTCCATCAATCATATTGTTTATAAATATATGTACTTAGCCTAATCAGCTTTTTGTAACTTAAGTCTGCTACTTTTGCTGTCTATAGCTAGTATTTGTTGCAGAATGTTCCTTATGAGGTGTTCTGGATAGCCGTTACTTATCTCTCATTCATTAGTTATTCTCATTACTCATTAGTCACTTATCAATGTACTTTATTATTAGAGATACCGTTTGATTTTCAATATGATTGTAATATTCCAAAATTATCAATACTAATCGTTTCAGCCTTTCCGAATTGGTTATCGTTAAACTCTCCCAGAAAATTTTAATTTACCACTCCTCACCATTTACCGTTTCAAGGCTATCTTCCCTCGTGTGCACCATCATGTACTGGTACTAAATTATATTGAAGATATCATGTTCACACACATTTCATAATCATAGGTCTAAGAAAATTGACTTTGGTAGGTTCTACACTCTACAGTGTTGTTAAAGAAACTTTTAAAAAGTAGCACTGCTACAGCTACTTGACCTTTGAAAGTAGCTTAGCTACTTTTTAAGCTACTTCCATTCTTAAGAAGCTTGCTACTTGTGCAGATAATTTATAATAGTAGCAACACTACTTTAGGCCTACAGCTACTTTTGTTTTGTTTTGTTACCACAAACTAGAGTAAAATTTTAATTTTGTTCGTGTTCATTAGGGCGTAGGCCCTGGCCTGCCATAAACTGCCACTGGCCAATGAAAGAGGTTTGAAAGAATGACCAGCTAATTAGCCTGCAACATTGTTCCCTATGCCGTATGTCCAGGTATGATGGGAAAAGAATGCATATCAGATCACACGCGTCTCCCGCATTCACGATAATATTCAGCACAATGTTGGTGACTCGACACACGGACTCTTTAAGGGCAAAAAAAAGAAAGCGCCTATTTGCAGGGTAAACCCAGCAGCCTATTTAATACGTTTTTCCCGCCCATAAACACAAAACTCGGTTAAAAAGTGTGCTTTCGTACAAAAGAAGGATGCGGAGATACATCTCTTAAACTGTCGGATCAGTGCATGCGCAAACAAGGTGTGCGTTCGATCCAACTCACATCTGGCCCGGCCCGCTGCTGTGGGAAATAAATTTGCGATGTACACATTTAGGCCTATTTAGTAATTATGATAGATTTTGCAACGGTAATGGTTTAATTGCATTATTGAAAAATAAGAGTAGCGTCGATTTTACGCTAGTTTCCTGTTAAGTGTTAATAGTAGCTTTCTACTTGCTACTTTACTACATTTTCAAAAGTAGCACGCTCCGTCCTCGCTACTCCAAAAAGAAACATGTTACAAGTAGTGCTCTACTTAAAAACAATGGTTCTCTTCTCTGCTATTGGCTGGCATGTCATGAGGCATGTGGAAGATTGTTTCTCATTGGCTGGGTCTTTGGATTAAAGGTCTAAGGTTTAAAAGTTATATTGCCATAGTTTTTGTTGGACTTAAAATGCTGGCTCTAAACTCTAAACTAAACTAAATCTTACGAATTACCACTGTGTGTGAACGATATCACGGTTTTCCTACAATCTATTGTTTAGCTTTAAAAAGTTGTGCTTGTGAAGTGTAAATACCTAATGGATATTAATTTTACAAAAACTACTGGTACCTATTACTAAATCCGTTTGAACTTTGAAATGTTTAAAATTCAAACATACTGTACCTACTACCTACCATAGTACCGGTATTCAAACAAGGAGTTACTGTACTTGCATCACAAATCTATGTAGGACCTACCTACCTACCATAATATGTATTAATAATACTACAGAGATAGTAAATAAAATCTGAATAGAAATCCTACTTGATGGCTAGCTCCTTATGATTACAGATTTAACATAGTAGCAGACGTATATTAATATTGAGTATTGACTAGGTAGTAAGCATACTGTGGAAGGAATAGTTCATATTATAATAAAGAAAATAATGGCCTATGGAATAAGAGATAAAACTGTTTCATCCAATGAAATTCAATTGTGGTTAAGTGGTTTTTAAAAATGGTGGTGGCATCAATTTTCAAAATTGTATATGCTATGTTGTATTCTATGGCCTTGACCCGCAACTAGAAACTAGAAAGGTCTACATTTTTGAGAAGCTAAACGTAAAGAAAGGTTACCGTCCAGATGCTCGTGGCAATGGGATAGTTATGGATGTACTGTTGATACAGAGTTAGTATTGAAGGTTGAAATTATACATTACATTTACATTGCTACACCTTATGCTTCAAGGTTGGAAAATTAAAATTATAACAAAAGTGTGATCAAATCAGCCTTCATAAATGTGATCATGTTCCCAAGGGATGTCCAAAAGGTGATGTGGCTCGTACTTAGTAGGCCCTACTTATAAAATATGTGCATGTACCATCTACCTTTATGTTAAAATTAAATTAAACACAATTATTACCTTTTACTATTATGTACTATGTAGCCAAGTTGTATATCGTTGGTCATTACTATAGTGTAGTTACAAGATGACCCTTCAAATTACCCTTTAGACAAGAGTTATAAGGGTTAAGAACTTTAGTGTAAGATAGTCTTTATAGCCAATGCCTACCTAACCTTCTTGTTGATATTAATAACTAACGTAACTCTGCTTCGCCTTAGTATACTTAGTATGCTTCTCCTATAATAATAACTTGCACAAAATAATCTCTTTGATTCCAAATACCTATGTTGTTTAGGATGAAACTGCTGATCTTTACCCTATAGTAAGCTCTCAAAATTAACATAAAATAACTAATAAGTAATAATATATACATATATATTATATAATAAATAATATATATAACTGATACTTTGTCTGTCAGGCCCAACAATGTGATTCTATTCTTCCTTTTCCTCCTACATCTCCACAAATTGTCGCCAATTAGTTCTGTCCTCCGACTTCATCCTATAATTTCTTAAGCTACCATGATTGTCTTTCTCAATCAAGCTTCTCCACTACCTACTCTCTTAGTGATCATAATCTACCTCATTCATTTTCTGGTCTCATCATTGTAGCTCTCATTGATACCTATAGTTTCTTCAAAATTTTATTTCTAGTATAGCCAGCTTTCCATCTTGTGTTGGTAGCGATCCATTTACTATTCCTTAGGTTTGTAAATAGTATAGAAGTACAGTACGTACTACGCAGTTACAAAGTATGTTTTTAATATGCAAACAAACTGTAGAAGAAATGACTCGTTCTCACACACACACACACACACACACAAACCACACACCACACACACCACACACACACACACACACACAACCAACTGGCTCATTACATCCTAGTTGTTGCTCTCTTTTCACATTTGTTGGCCATGATTCTCAAATATTTACTTTCTGCTTTTAGTTCTTTTACTTCTAATTATTATTTCCCACTAGTAATATTTTCCTTGCCTTGAGCTGCGTATGCCAGTACTGTACTCAAACCAAACTTAATATGAGACGTTAACTTGTGAGAAGCTTAGTTTCATCCAACAATGTTATCTTGCTCTTTCCCGACACTAGTGATGGGTAAACACTGTACTACCATCTATATGTTAGTTTGATTTTGCAAGTACAGGTATGTTTAGGTGTTACAAACATTTTAGCAGTAACTCTTGAAGAATTCACTTGGAATGCCAAATTTGTATATAGAATTTCAGGATACTAAATATTTTATTAACCACATTGTGATTGTACCTACTGTATAAGAGAGGGGCTTTTTCAGAAGCATTATTTTTTTAATACATTTACATTATATTATACAATAATAATGTAATGTTATAAACTTTTACTATATATTATCTATTATAGATTCAAATGAAAAAATCCCAGGGTGGGACTTGCTTTCAACAATGTTAAAAAGAGATAAAAAGAGCTTATATTGCATATTATATAAGTTTGGGTATTGTATACGGAATTTGATTGACCCGCTATGTGCAGACGATTGTTCACAGTGGTAACGCTGAAGTAAGCCAGTGTTGAACGAAGTGACTTTGACGGATTGGGTTGGGTTGTGATTTTGTTTGTTCGTTTATTTTTCTAACTTCCAGTAGATCAAGCACATGATAATGACAATCTGTTAGTTTTGTAATTAAAATTTCTTCATTCAAATTCTGTTCAGCACTGACATCAGCACTGTTTTGGTTGGGGTTTCTCGTACTGATAGTAGTTTATTTGCTTCAATTGTTACTTCCTTGCTTCTTTGATAGTGCCCCAATACATTGTTGTGTTGATTTCACTGTTATCTTTTAAAGTTGTCATTAAAAGCAGACATTCGGATACGAGGCGTAATTGCGTAGAGTTATGTAGGCCTACACTTAAAAGATGAGACTGTATGCAATTTTATTATGGATTTCAATTACTATTTTGTTATTATACACATGTTATCTTTTCAAATAGCCTAAGTTGTTAAAATGGGCTCTAAATTGATGTGACTTTGCCAAATGCCATAAAATTAACTGAACCTGTACTTATCTTCCAAAACAATAGTTTTTTCCTGTTTCTAGTATTTTTACTCTTGTTAAACTTAAATATTTATATATTATATATATTAATCTGCAGTTGAGCTAGTGTTATACAAATTAATTGTTCTATTGTATATTAATATAGGTCTATATTATAATATTTACACAGAGAATATATTGTGCAATGTTTCATTAAAATTAAGATAGTAAGGCCTACTACATATTAATATGTACCGGGCACAGTAGTATTTTACTTACATTTGAATTTACATGTATTGTTCTCTTAAAAATCATTAAAAAGGTATTGCTGTACATCTAAAAGTATTCAATAATTTATCTATATTTGCTCTGGTAAAACTGTATAAATAAATTAACCTCATATTACAGGGACTCTTCAGAATCTAGAATGAAATCTGATTAATATACCATCTCCATTTTACTACCATGCACTAGGTCCTACATTCAAATGTGCACTTCATAGTTCATACACAATTTTAATACTGTAGGTATAGAATTACCATACTTAATAAATATTAGAAAACCCCACAGACAGTCTGTGTGTGGGGAATTTTCCAATTTACATGTACGTAGTTTAATGAAAGTCAAAACGACTATACACTATGACACTCGAAGATATGCTGTAGTTTAGAACTAAAATCATTATGCATTGAAAAAGCAACTGCTAATAGAACAGAGAACTGCATATTTTGATAATTGAGGATAAAATAAATATGAGCTATACAATTTTTTTTAGATTAACTCTCTTGCTACTGGTGTCCACTATAGACTTTTACTTTCTAAATTAAACTGTTAGCCGAGCTGGGAAAAAAAAAACCGGGTTTTTATGCAGATCGCAGAGGAAGGTTTGGATTCTTGAAGCTAAAATTGTTTGTCCTATTGGGTTTACTCTTAAATAAGCAAAAAAAAAATCAGGAAAAAATCTATTTTTAGGTTGCTCTTACAGTTTGAATTTTAACTTAAAATGTATTTTTTATTCACAACCCAAAATTTTTCTCGAAATTGTTGAAATTCTGTTTAAAAATTTAAAAAATTTAGAAAAAAAAACTGAATTTTAATTTTTTCTTTTAAAAATCCCCAAATTTTACAATTTTAAATTGATTTGAATTTGGGGTTACCTTATAGTTTTTTAAATTTAAATCATTTTAATTTTTAACGTTAAATTTATACAATTTGTTAATAGTGATAAAGTTAAAATTGCGTAGTTTTTCCCCAGCCCCCCTGAAACTGCCATAGAGAATTCAAGGGAAAAGTTTAGTGAGCCCCCGGGGGGCCTGACGTAGTTCGACATATTTTCGTATGCCTTTCGGGGGAGAGCGCTGGTGGCAATTCGTCACATCTCGTGAAATCTCGCTTCGATCTGCGAATTTGAAAATAATCGGTTTTTGTTTTGCCTTCGGTGAGTTTCCTGTTTGAACAACTCTACAGATGAAATAATATGCCCTACTAGCCCTCATTACGCTCAAGAAAGTACTTTAAAAAATAAAAATTTAAGGGTTTTAATTACTATGCCTGGGTAGGCCTCCCACGAAGCCAAGAACCCAAATGACCCTTTAAATAACCGGAATTGGATACACAAAGGTAGGCCTAGGCCTAGCCTAGGCTAGCCCTAGCATGCAAGGTAGTAGTTTGGCACTAGCTAGGCTAGGTGGAGCCACATTTGTTTTGGGCTTTTTGGTGGGAAAGTTTTAAAAAACAACCTGTTGAACTTGGCCTTAAAAGATTCTGCTGTTTGTATCAGCTTTATTGAGTAGGCCCTACGCCTACCCGGGAGGCTAGGCCTACTCTTTCGGTTGGTAGGGGATGGCCAAAGTACCAAAAACCTTTAAACGTCGCTTTTTAAATATAAAGTACCTACAAAACCTTGAAAAAAACAAGTGATGAAAAACTGGCCATACGGTGGGCCTACCAACCGAAAGAGTGCCGCCTACCTGGGGCAGGCCGGGAAACCCTTATTGTTCAGGTGCTGCAATCGTTTAATTCAGTCAAATACATTGACTAGGGCCTAGAAAGTAGTGCTCGGCTTTTTCAACGTCTATGGCCTAGGAATGCCCGGAATCACCCACTTGTAAACTCAGGAATGATCGATCTACCCTCAAACTGGGGTACGGGGCTGGGCTAGGCCTTTCATTCAGAAAATTTTTTATGCCCAGTGGGCCCTAGCCCTACCCCAATGATTAAATTTTTTGTTTGGTAAGCAGCCTACATTTTGTTGCCAGTTATTGTTTGCTTTCCTTTCTCTCTCTTTTGTGTGGGCCCTTAATTTCGTAAAATGTCTTTCAATAATCATTCTAAATTTCCTAATTATTTTGTTTTTTCTATGAAATGGGCTATGCAAGACTGTGGGCGAATTATCAGGAGAATTTTTGATTGGTGTAGTTTGCTTTTTTCATTAGGCCAAAAAAATTGGTTTTTAAATTTTGAGGTTGTGTCCAAGACAGAAAGTGGGGGCAAGTGAATTTAGGTACCAATTTCTTTTTGATGAATCCAAAATTTTAATTCCCAATAGTGTTGTGGCAGTATTGTGAACTTTTAATTAAATAAACACATAGGGCCTAAAAACAATTAGGCCTACCTAGAATGAGTAAAAAAAACATGTAAAGCTGTCTGGTATTTTTGTATTGCTAGGCCTACCGCCACGGTCGCTACAATTTTTTCCCTTTTTGGTTTTAGGGGTTTTATCTCAACGACTCGGACTTGCCAAGGGCCAAACATAAACCACAAGGAAGCTGATCATTTTCAAACTCACCCCTGACCAGCACCTCCTCCCAGAAAAATGCACCCCGGCCTACCTATTTAATTGTAAATTAGGGCCTAGTTTTTTACTTTTTCAATTCATTACCAAAACTCTTAGGCCCACAAAGGAGGACAAATTTTTACAATTATTTAAAGTAGGTTACTACTTCCCCAAGGAAAGTTTGTGAATATTATAACATATTTAATGGACAAGACAAAATACCGGTATGCTTTTTTTTTGAAGCCTAGCCTTAGATGTGTTTTTTAATTGATAAGACACTGTTATTTGTTATTATTAGGCTCTTATAGGGTATGCCACAGTTCCCCTTTTTTACTAAAACATCATGTGGTAACACAATTGAATAAAAAAAGCTTTCAAATTGATATTTTCATTTTTGGTGTTGTGTACCTAAACATGACCTCTTGTTTCCCAAATTAACTGAATAATTATTGTGATTTTCCCATCCAAAGCAGGGCCCACTTGTCTTACTCTATTGGGCAAAAAAATTTCTTATTTTCCTGATTTTTGCATAATTTTAATTGAACTACTGGTAAGTTTTATTCACAAATTGATTATTGATTACTTGGGAAACAAAGTTTTGTATTTAATTTCATATTTTTTTTCACTGTTCTTTAAAAGAAAATTTTAATTACTTTTGTAATTTTAAATTTTCCCCACTAAAGAATGTGCAAAGCTAGAAAAAATGTTTAATAACATGCAATTTTAAGTTCTTTTTTTTGTGTATTTTTTCTAGTTTGTCATTATTTTATTAAAATTGGGTTTGTTCATATTTTCTTATTTGTAGATTTTGAAAAAATCAAGTTTTTTGCATCAAGGAGTGAGTAAGTAGTCATTACAAGAAAAATAAAAATTTACAATCAATTTTTAAAGTCCCTCCATTTCCCCCCCCCACTTCCATTATTAACGACCCCCCGACAGATGGGGCTAGTGTGGCAAAACTTCCCTAGCCCCACCTATGGGAGTTGCGCATTTAACGACAGGGTTTAACTCCATCTTTGGTTTTTCCCATGGTGTACTCCTGGCCCCCAAATGTGCACTGAATTTTTTTGGTTCGTACTCCCTTCGGGGGGTTTTGGGCAAATGTTTTGCAGGTGAGGATATTGATAGGGTTCTGGGTTTCATATTATTAAGTATAAACCACTAATTGAATCTATACACTTTTACATCTGCAGGATTCACTAACTCTAAACCCCTGCTAACCTAACTTTACTTCCCACAACTATTTTTCCCCAAGAGGCCCAAGCCCGATAAAATCTTCCCCAATCCATACTGTCATGGTTCCCGCGTAGGTTCCACACCCCTGCGGGCCCTTTTCTACCTACGTCCCTGTCTGAGAGCTCTAGACCCGCTGGTTGGGGTCTTCCGGATCCTAAAAGCCTGGGTCCGCCACAATAAAATTTATCTGCGCCCCAGATAAGATAAAAAATAATTTTTCGCCCGTTTTACTTTACCCTACTTATACAATTTTGGTTTTGTCAGTAGTTTCAACGTAATAGAGTAAGAATGCTCCTCACTACTCGGCGTGGTCGCATCCCCCCCTCCAACGTTTGGATGGTCAAGCCAGCTGTGGTTTCGATTGCTGAATAATGAATATTGGCAAGTGCCTATATTGTGTAATAAACATCCCCGTGAGAATGCTCTCTATGGCGGCGAGCTGTGAAGCCGAGAACCAAAGATCCTACTATTAATAACTACGTTATTCCGAGAACGTTGGCATGACTAATAGTTCGAAAATGGACCAGCATTGCCTCCTGCCACCCTTTGTAGGTGTTGGCATTTGCCAAATTTGTAACTACATTTGAGGCCTTTCACCAATGATATTTAACATCTATAGTATACACAATGATATTGATATTTCCATTTCACTGACTATAACTTAGATAATCCATCTGACAAACCGACCATTCATAGTTGCCCTAGAGCTCGTGCAGTACCCTACTGCAAACGCATTATAACGAACCATTGTCCTATTACTCTTATCAGTTTGTCAACTGTGAGAACTGTCCCTGGAATGAGCCAAGGTACTATCCGCTGCAGACACTGCAGTGAGTTAGAAACCTCGCACTCAATGCTTGCACGTACTTGGCTCCTGCAAACACGGTGAACTAATGAAGAACTCACGTCATAACAAGGTGCGCCAAAAAATCGCTCAAGCTCTCAGGAACCGAAAATTTGAAGTGTACGAAGAAGTTCACGGGATATCTTCAACAAGTGGCACATTACGCATTGACATAATCGCCATTAACCGTGATAAAAAAGAAGGCTTCATACCCCCTGAGCCTGATAACATTGTTGCAACAGAGCGATGTGCCACACTGCATCAGCATAGGGGAGTGGGGGGCAATACGGGGTCCTTAAGCTTTAAAATGATGTAGAAAAGTCAAAATTCGGGTTTGGAATATGCTTTTTTTATTATAACTTCTTTACAATGTTAGTAAACCATTAAAAAAAAAAAAGTGAAAAATATTAAATATCAAAAGAGTTATGATTTATTTTTAAAAAACATGGTATTTACCCCGTTTTGCCCCAACCCGGGGCAAAATGGGGTTGGGCCTGGGGCAAAATGGGGTATGTTTTTTTTTTTTTTTTTACTTTTTATTCATGACATAGTTCCAAAAACAAATTGTTTTTTATGTTTCCGCTCTAGCACATGAGCAATGGGCCAGATGCCCGTTGAACAGAAAAAAAAAAAGCAACAGAAATGTTGGCAGCATTTTTCCTTTTTCCCCTAAGTCATTTTTTACAGCTTGAATTGCTTGGTCATGCACTATTGACCAATTCCCCTTTTTGTGGTTTTTTAAAGGGTCCTGACATTGGGGACAGAAATATAAGATACAAATTTTACTACAAAAGAAAGGTTAAAAGCCCCCCCATTTTGCCCCCCCTTTTTGCCCCAACAGAAAAATTTTAATTTACTTAAAAAGTAGCTGCATATGTTAAGGAAACCCAAATTTGGGGCATAAAACAGCTTACCCATACACAAATCAGAAAAAAAAATTTTGGAAAAAACAATAGTAAAAAAAAAAAACTCCCTTTGAAAAATGTTGGAAAAAAAAACAAAAATGTCTATCAAAAAAATCACTTCCCAAGTTGGTAGTATGCAAAATGAAATATTTTTGTTCCCCCAGTGATCCCCGGGGGGTGTTGAAGAAGTTCTGGTTTCGACCTAGATCCCGCCCCTCCTTGTAGGAGAAAAACGGAGACCCCGTTTCCCCCCATGACCCCGTTTTGCCCCCCCCTCCCTAATTGTTGAAAAACGTTGCAGCTTGCTTCCTTGTGCACCTCGAACTTGATTATTTAATCGAATTCGACAAAGTTGAAAAAACGCGGTTTCTTTTTTTACCGCGGTTAAACAAAAGACTTAAAAGTTTACGAAAAACAGCACGTTTTTGGGGAATGGAGTAGAAAAGCTGCGTGACATCCATTCAAACGAGGGGTGTCAAGCAAAAGCGACGCAATACGGTTTTAACAAAACTTGGGTGCTGTCATTTTCAACCTAGGTCCCTTCGCCTTGATTTATCCGTTTTCTGGGAGGGTCAGGCAAAGGGGATTGTAAAGAGCTGCAAATTTTTAAGTTTGCGAAAAATCTTTACTTCATGATGGATCTGTACTCGGTGCTGACCCCCGTGTAAATTATTTCAACAAAAAAAACTCGTGTTGTCCCAAATCAGAAAAAAAAAACACAATTGCGGTAGACTCCTCGAAGCTCTAAAAATAAGAGGGCCAAGAGTAAAAAAGTTTTTACCCAAACTCGTTTTTCAACCGCGATCAGGTTAGTTACAACGGGAATTTAACCCGAAACACGTGATCAATGGTGAAAAACAATACCCGCTACTGCGCAAAACCCTTTTACAGAACACATGTAAATATTTACGCGAGAGGCTTGAGTCGACCGACAATGTTGTAGGCATGAATTGTCATATTCTCGATCCCATGCAGCATCCTGACAATAAAAACGTTTCAATTCAATCATATGAAAATGAAGAGATCGTTACACTTGCTCGGACACTTTAATGTTATTGACAATGAAAACTCACATCAATTGATATCTGAATGGATGGAGTTTAAGTTTACAGATACAAGGTTATTTGAAGAGATTGCACGAGTATCCAACGCGATTTGTGTTATTACGTCAAGTAATCGAAGCAACCGCTTGTGTTGCCGTCTCAACTGCGTCGTGCGAACGAAAGTTCAGTTTTGTGAACAGGATTAAATCAAAACAAAGATTAGCCATTGACACTTCCACCCTCCGTGACCTTTTACAACTAGCTGTAAACGGACCACCCGCCGAGGTCTACGATCCCAGTCGGGCCATAGACAAGTGGTATTTCACAGCTCCAGGGAAACGTCATGTGGGTGGGCACAAGCGCAAGCTGGCGGTAGCCGATTTATAGGTAAGCCCTATTATTATCCTTTGTTGGCACCAAGACGATGATGCCAATAAATACGAGGGAAAAATGAAAAAAACAAATCACAATCGAGCTTACCTTGGCTTCGAGACAGTAGGCTTGTGGAGACGGCGAACTTGCCGTTTGTGCGAGGTGTCGAAGTAGGTGATGAAGAGGGAAAATGATAGGCTAGCCTAGTGAGATGATAGAAGGGGGATCGATAATGATGAAAGTAGCAAATTATGATACAACAACAACAACATACGTAATGCACACGAAAAATCAACTTAAATAACACGTAAAATGCACTGTGAACTGTGTGTGTAAGAAATTGTCATATAGTAACCACAAAGAATACTTGTTGGCTGTTGCTCTCGAGGCAACTATGAAATATACGAAAACACTGTCTAGAACAGACAGCCGTACTGAGTTCTGAACGCTATGGCAGTTCGAATGCAATAGAGACGAGCCAACGACCTGTCTAGGTCAGGTTTAAAATCAGAGATAAGATAAGAAAGAGGGGTACGAGGGGAGTGAAAACTAAATACTACGTGAAACAACAGTGGGCTAATACTGGCGCGAACATCCTGCACTATTCATTTACAGTATTCTCAACAAGCAAATATGAAAACTCAATTTTAAATAGTTCATCTGAATTGATTTTATTTGGCAGACGCGAGACGTCAGTTCCCGGGCCTACTTTTACGCGGACGTAGGAATTTAATCTAGTCAAATTTAATTTAAACAGTTACAAATATATGCAACTTTGGTGTCATATTTCACAGTTGTTTTATACCAAAATTTCGCCTCAAAACGCGTTCTAGGGCCATCTTCTTTGTTCTAAACTCAAAAAAAAATTTGCCTGCGGCGAAATTTGCCTCCGGCGGCTGGGGCTTAACCCCAGACCCCAGCTGCCCACGCAACCTAGTTGCGAGTGCAAATTCGTATTTGGGAGTGACTTGTAGGTGGAATTTTCGAGGGTTGAAATTAAACGTAACATAAATTTGAAACATTGAAGTAGAAATAACTCAAACTTGATAAAACAGAAAATTAAAGTAAAAATTCATTATAAATTGCTAGGGAGATTTGAAAAACTTACTGAACTGAAACGGAAGCGGTGGAAGCGTAGACCGATTGCAAGGATCGAACAGCGATCCAGCCTGATTGAAGAGAGTTCAGGTAAAAGTTTTGAATTTAATTGTTTTTGATAATTTTTAATTGTTTTAATTGTTGTAATTACTTGTGTAGGTGGTTTATTTGGTGACAACCTTTTTGAGCGCAATCGAAAAATTATTTCTCATGAAAATCGCAATTTTACGATTTTTTTTTGTTTTTCTTGTTTTTTCTGTTTGTATTTTTTGTGTGTTTGTTAACACGATTCCGGCTAAACCGATATTCAAATTGCGATGAAATTTTCTGGAGTCCTTCGAAATCTTTGAACTTAGACCTACCACGTTTTTGGGTACAATCGAAGAAATATTTCTCATAATTATCGTACTCTTACGATTTATTTTTATTTTTAGTGCGATATTTTCGTGACATTTGGACCGAAGATCGCATATGCCATTTGCCCGGTATAGAGCGAACAAACAGACAGAAAAAAACAAAAAACACCCGAGCCAAAATTTTTGGGGGTCGGTGAAATTGAAGTCTTCGCTTCGCTCATTCAATTATATCCTACAACGATGTTCTGACGAATTGTGCAAGCTCACGTTGAACCTGCCGCCTCTTCGAAAGGATTGCAATGCGAGTGAGCTACCGACCGCCGAGGCGAGGGTGGAGATGGTTATGCGAGCTGACGCGCAGCGCCAGTTGGCGGTCAAGAGCGTCGAAACGGGTAGACTTTTACAGGGTCTTGGTTATTCATTGAAATTAAATAAAGTATGCATTTGAATCACGATCGGAAAACGAATTTAGAAACTAAAAGAGTACACCATTTGGTGGATATCTCGTCAATAAATTTGCGGATAAGGAAGTCAACCAAAACGAAACTACAAAAACCTAAAAATTTTATTAAAAAAACATGAGCTGGAAAAAAAGGTCATAAGTACTAATCCATTCGGCTAAACTTCACCAAACTTGATAAACTAAATTACAAATAGATGACAAAAACTTATTTGAAAAAATTAGGTTAATCTGAAAAGCCATTCTTTATATTTCATTGAAATCGCCGTATGCAAATTAAACAGCCGGTACGCCCGTAAATAGGGACATTTTTTTAAATTTTCTTATAGTGTAGTATGTTTTTATTTACTACAATTCAGAAATAGTAGTAAATAAAAACAATTACACCCACGGGAGTGTTTCCCGATTAACCAAATCGAGAAAGTGTAGTATGTAGTTACAAAACACTTCACAACAAAAAACAACATTTTAATGAAATCAATTTAGCTGCTGGAATAGCGAGGAGCAACGACGCAAAATGCAATAATGTCTTCGAGTGTTTGCACCAGCAGAAAGTTTGCAATAATAATATCTTGATTTTATGAATCTTCTGTATTTTTTTTTGTCGATGGACATTAGGTATTGCATTAGATGCAGGTGCAAGATGAAGATAATGGAACGCTTAACCCTTCATTTAATATTTTATTGGTCCAATAGTAAAAAAGTTAGTAACTAGTGGAATTGCTTGAAATACTTAAAAAGTAATGAAGTAAAAAAAATTATTAAATTAGATGCAGGTGTTCAAAAATTACGGTTTTTAAAGAATTTTTATTCTAAAATGGTTACAAATGCCATTTTTAGAAAAATAATACATTAATTATTGCTTGATAGCAATTGACTAAAAAATTGCCTCTGAACTGGTAAATTAGTATTAGATAATCAAAAGAGTACTGTTTGTCGCTAAATAGCACTTTCACACAACAATTAAAACAATTAAAATAATTATTCAAAAAATCAAGAAACAATACAAAATATAAATTTATAAATTCAAGCATATTACTATGGATACAATCACATCCAGATTTCAGACAAAGTTTGTTAGTAAGTAAAATCCATAGGCTTACTCGTATTTAATAATATTAATATTCTGAAATAGTAACAGGTAAGTTTGGAAACGCTTTAATACACTTTGAAAAAAGTCTTTCTCTAATCTTATATTTTAGAATAATCGCAAACATTCAATGTTTCAATTCAACACCTGGAAATTTGGTTGCAAACCAATAAAATGCAACCAAATGTCAATAAATCTAAAGCAGGGTTGCCACCAAGTCAATTTTTTTATCCTTGAAAGATACTTAAAAAATCCTGAGAAATCCTTGAAAACAGTTATTCAGCATTAGCGTATTATAATCGCGAAGAAATATTACAAATTTTCAGGTTTCATACCAAAATATGTTATGCCAGCCTGATTTTCGAGAATCTAGTCAAAATTACGTGCAGACAAACGCATAAGAATCAGAATTTTCTTCCAATATATTTTAACGTTTTACTTTTAGGCCTACTCACCATAACTACCACTTGCGATAAATGTTTGGCCTATGCAGTCACTTACGTTAATTTTTACTAGTTCCTGATGTTTTTTTACTGTCTACATTGCTTTTTTTGGCTGAATTTAAAAAATGTATTAATTTAATGTATTTTTTAAAGACAGTAGAAAATCCTAAGATTTTGCCCAAAATCCTGTTATCGTTGAGACACTAAAAATCCTGAGAAAGGGATAATATCCTTGAAAGTGGCAACCCTGATCTAAAGTTATGTTATTCTGCTCTCAACAAATGAGGGTAAACTTAGGACAAAATGTGATCAACATTCAGATTAATAATGATATTCTTGAAGTGGTAAAAATAATGAAATACATATTTGGGCATATTAATCGATGATAACCTTACTTTTAAACCTCGTGGTGACCAAATTATTAAAAAGATGGTAAAAAAATTGGTTTATTCATGAGAATCCACGGGCATGGGTCCTTGGATGCGAAAGTAATGTTATACAGAGCCATTATATCTCCGCATGTTGATTACTGTAGTTCAATTCTGTTTTTACTTGGTCAAAATGAAATTATGACTTTACAAAAATTACAAAATTAGGCAATGAGAAGTATTCTTAGAGTAAAAAGAAGTACGTCTATAGTTAAAAATGTGCAATGCACTGGGTTGGCTACAAGTAAAACACAGAATCCTACTAAATATTTGTGTTTTTTACATAAAACCTATCTAGGACTTACTACTACACACCTTCAAAATAAATTTGTACAGGTTAAGAACCTACACAGTTATCACACACGTAGAGCCGCTAATATTCATGTTCAAAGATCAATAAATAAAGTGCAAGATAAATCAATATTTACAAAAGTACTCGGGATATTTAACAGAATCCCGGAGGAAATACGCAAAAACAATCCTGTCCATTTTAGAAGGGAATGTAGTATAATCGCATAAAAGCAGGAAAACTCTGTGCTAAACCATATGAGAAGAGCTCATTTTGGGATACTTCCTGAATTGGTATCAAAATGTATTGTACAAACATATTATGTTTAGTTTAGGAGGGCCAAATATTTTATATTATTTATTACATTAATTGTTTATATTAATTTAATTAATTACATGGGGTACTTGGCTTGTGTTAGTATTTTTAAATGTAATGTATTTTTTAATGTTGTGTGTTTTTTTAATGTATAATATTGTATTTATGTCTTTGTGAACATGAAAATTTGTAAAAATAGCAACTCTGCTAAATAAAGACTTACAACTAGTACTCCACTACTAGTCGTTACGATAGACCCCCAAATTCACGAGAATTGTCTCAATCGGAGTGGCAAAGGTTCACATATACCATTCGATTCCCAACACCCACAGCTATCATTTCAAGCTTGATTAACTCAACATTTCGTTCGCCTTCATAGCGTCGCGACGCTATGAACACGACCGACGCTCAATTTTTTCGTCCGCACAGTGACAACTGAAATATTAAATTTCTTTGTTATAAATGCACTTACAGACATCATCTTTATGTCCATGTTTTCACCATTAATCACGTTTTAATATAGTGTACTTGTTATACGTCCAAATACATAAATACAGTCTGTTTCATGATCAAATAGACCTCAAGATGCGTTTTTTAAAGAATACGCACTGCTTTCGTTTGATGGCAAAGGTAGAGTTTTTTCAAAAATGATTATTCAAATGCTCAATATAATAGTTAATGATGTTGGCAACAAAATGGCTATCTTGAATTTGGCCATAAATTTTACAGATACACTGTAAATAATAAAATACCTAAAGCTGCGCGCGGCACTCGAGTCGGGAAAAACGTACTATATCACTGTAAATTTCCTTCTAATTAAAGTTAATTCATTATTTGTCACTTTTGAACTTAATTAAAGCAAATACTGATTAGAATAAATGTAATTCAAACAAAAAAGTACAGTCAGTTTCCAAAAGTGGGTCCCCCATTACATATTTTTAAGAAATTGACGGTTTGCAAAGACAATTGTCCAGTGGATATGTTTATAATTGTATGTTGGATATAATTATCTCCTAGCTGGGATAAAACATAACCTGATACCCATTCTTTGCGATTATGGCTGTACAAATAGTTGAATTCCTGAAAAAATATAAGTCACAGCGAGTGACACTCAATATTTTCTTTCACACTTCCCCACTTCAATGTCAAATTACTTTCTTTAAGCATAGCGTTTAAGCGTTTAAAACATTTATTTTGAGGTATCTTACATAAGCAAAAGCATTTTTACAGGGAAATATAAAGAATATGTAGTTATAGACTGTTCCAAAAAGTGGGTCCCTAAATGTATAACTATAGTAAACAAATATTTATATACGTATTGTATTCATTGTACATTTGTCATTACGACAATTACACCATGTACATGTACATTGTTTAGCTATTAATGTCATTACATCAATAGTAGACATAACTGTCAAATAAAAAATAGAAACCCTCCAAACAGTAAATGCAGATTGCTGCATGCAGCTTCAAGGCTCGAGTGCATAATGATAAATCGTACCGTTACTTACCGTTTATTAAAAATATTTTTTAAACTTTTAATATACAAAGCATATTTTGAACCGGTACTCACATATGGTGCAGTGACATGGCCAGTTGGGCGCAAAGAAGAAAGACAAATTGAAGCTGCGGGATTGCAATTTTTAAGGAGTAACGGGAGTTTAAGAAGATTGATAAGATGAGGAGCACGAAGATTAGGAAAGAACTAAGAGTATAGAATTTAAACTTTAAGCTAGGGAAAGAAAGGCTGAGGTGGTTTGGACACATGAAGAGGATGCAAAAGAACAGGATTCCGAAGATGCAATATGAACAAGACGCAGGAAACTAACAGAGAAAAAGAGGGAGGCCCAGACTGAGATGGGAAGACATTATAGCAATGGATTTCAAAAGGAGAAATGCAGCTTGGGAAAGGATTAACCAGGAAAATGAAAGGGAAGAACGAAAAAATATGGCAAAAACTGGTGGAGGTCCCTGAGGAAGAAGACAGTGACGAGGAAGAAAGATGATGCAGAGGAAGAATAGATTATGTGGAAGAAGCGTCAGGCATGGCTAGCCCATGGATAAGCCCGGGGAGCCAAGAATGTGGTGGGAACGTCCCACCCCCTACCCGACTTAGTTGGAAATAGGGCTCGATATTAATTAATTAATTAATTTAGTAATTATTGTTGCCACAATAAGAAATTACGCAAAACGTAATTTTTTAAGATAATTAATAAATAAAGAAGTACAGTTTGTTCACAGTATTCGTTTGCAGAGAACTCATTTTGCTTCAAACATTGTTTTATATAATGGCTATCTCTAGTCAAAATGAACCGGCGCGGCTTCAGAAATGGTTGATATCTTCCATCATGCCACTCTGGAGGATGTATTCCTGGAAAGGATTCCAAGGCTCTTTTCCATATATCTGACTGATAGTTTGCACGTTTGATGTGTTTATGAAGTGCGTCTTTACAAGGAGGGACAAAGGTGGATTCTATGGTTCCCCTTTTCGTGCAGAACAACGAATAGCGCTAATCGTTTACTTTTGTTCTGCTTTCTCCTTCATAAAGTTCATACACAAACTCTTCTACACCATCCATTGTTTCGGGATTCACATCAAAAGTTTGTCCGAGTAGAGCAACTGACTCGATGCTCGAAGAATTGCACAGAGTGGACTTTAAAACAATTATTTTTGCTGCAGCTATCTTTCCTTTTCCTTCAAAAGCGCTAACATGTACAACATCAAGATAATGCGTGCATCCCGAGAAGTGTGTTGCATGTTTCTGCCCCATAGCGTACTATGTAAGATTTTCATGTCTTCCAAATTTTCGCCTTTGAAGAGTGCCCGTTTGTAAGATAAGAGATTTCTTGAACAAAAATAGGCTACAAGGTTAGTTTTTAATTGCAGACAAATTACAAACAATGTTTATTTTTATTTTTACATTATTTATGTATTTATTAATTATTTTTTCATCGTTGTCATAATTACATTCATCAAGAAGAAACGGCGTCGACACTAGCAAACATTTTGCTAAAACACTTAAAATCCATGAAGAAATCTCGTGCCTCGAAGAGCCTTGCTGATGTCACAAACGAACATGACACATGTCATAGGTTCTGCCACAAGTGCTCATTGGACATCAGTGAACATCAGTGTAGTTAACCTTTTGGTTGATTGATGGCAAATGGAAGAGGATAATATGGCGACATCCGTGTCGTCACAAATAATAACAAAGTCTTCATATCCCGCTCCTGTCGCGTAATTAGCAAGTATAATTCTAGTATAAGCTTCTTCTTGCTACGATAAAGGATCTGGTACGTTATCAATACAGTCTAGTGTACCGATAACATTCAGTTCCACAATTTTCGAAGAATTGTAGAATAGAAACAATGAATGGTGTAGAAGAGTTTGTGTGTAATATTTATGGAGGAGATAGCATAACAAATAAAACGATTTGCGCTATTCGTTGTTCGTTGTTCTGCACGAAAAATGGGGCACTATAGAACATACTTTTCTCCCACCTTGTAAGGACGCACTTCATATATACATCAACCGTGCAAACACTCAGTCTGATATAGGGAAATGAGCCATGGAATCCTTTTCAAAAATACCTCCTCCAGAGTTGCATGGATGGAAGATATCAACGATTTCAGAAGCTACGCCGGTTCTTGAAATATGGTTGATCATTGAACCAGCTCCAACTGATGTGCTGTAACTCTTAGCATGCAATTGTTCACGCCAATGTCTTCCATAGTCATGTTATTGATTGCGTAATTATCTTCGTCGTACCGACATGTGCAAAATACAGACTTGTACAAATTATGTCAGTACAAGAGAGGATGAGAACGAAGAAAACATCGACTCAGACGTGAATGAAGAGGTCTGAAAATGTAAGTGATGTTCCTATTGAAAATATGTTTTTTTTAAATTTTATATTATACATTTCACGTATCGAAATATGCATATCCTTTTCTTACAAAATGTCTATGCTATAGGCTACTGCAGGGATTTTGACTAGAGATAGACATTATATATAACAATATTTGAAGCAAAATGAGTTCTCTGACAACACATATTGTGAACAGTGTTCACAACACTGAACAGACTGGACTTTTTTATTTATAATTAATCTTATAAATAATTACGTTTGCGTCATTTCTTTTTGTAGCAACAATAATTACTAAATATTCATAAAAATGATAAATAACGGTATGATTTGGCATTATGCACTCGAACCTGAAAGCTGCATGCAGCAATCTGCATTTACTGTTTGGAGGGTTTCTATTTTTTATTTGACAGTTATATTGCCTTTATGTCTACTATTATATTGTGTCTTAATGAAATTGTATATTAATAGCTAAACAATGTACATGGACATGGTGTTATTGTTGTAATGACAAATGTACAATGTATACAATTGTATATATAAATATTAATTTATTTACTAATTATACATTTAGGGACCCACTTTTTGGAACAGTCTATACCTACATATTCTTTATATTTCCCTGTAACAATGCTTTTGCTTGTGTAAGATACTCTCAGAATAATATTTTAAACGCTTAAACGCTATGCTTAAAGTAAGCACAGATAATAGAGTACACTACGTAGTGTACTCTATTATCTGTGAAGTAAGTATTGAAGTGGGAAAGTGTGAAAGAAAATATTGAGTGTCACCCGTTTTGACACATTTTTTTTCAGGAATTCAACTATTTGCATAGCCATAATCGCCAAAAAAGGATATCATGTTATGTTTTATCCCAGATAGGGGATTATTTTATATCTAATATACAACTAAAAACATATCCACTGGACAATTGTCTTTGCAAACGTTCAATTTCTTAAAAATATATAGCAGGGACCCATTTTTGGAAACTGAGCTGTACTTTTTGTTTGAATTACATTTCTCCTAATCCTGATTTGCTTTATTTGCGTTCAAGAGTGAAAAATAATGAATTAACTTTAATTAGAAGGAAATTTACAGTGATATAGTACGTTTTTCCCGACTCGAGTGCCGCGCGCAGCTTTAGGTATTTTATTATTTACAGTGTATCTGTAATATTTATGGCCAAATTCAAGATAGCCATTTTGTTGCCAACATCATTAACTATTATATTGAGCATTTGAATAATCATTTTTGAAAAAAACTCTACCTTTGCCATCAAACGAAAGCAGTGCGTATTCTTAAAAAAACGCATCTTGAGGTCTATTTGATCATGAAACAGACTGTATTTATGTATTTGGACGTATAACAAGTACACTATATTAAAACGTGATTAATGGTGAAAACATGGACATAAAGATGATGTCTGTAAGTGCATTTATAACAAAGAAATTTAATATTTAAGTTGTCACTGTGCGGACGAAAAAATTGAGCGTCGGTCGTGTTCATAGCGTGAACGAAATGTTGAGTTAATCAAGCTTAAAATGATAGCTGTGGGTGTTGGGAATCGAATGGTATGCGTGAACCTTTGCCACCCCGTTTGAGCGAATAATTTTTCCTATCGGAACGACTATACTACTTGTGTATCAGGGTAAATATAGTTTGGATCCGTCAACTTCGTAAAACGATTGGCTTAGAATAATATGAATTGAAAGTTTATGCTGCTACCGTAAACGCACTCGCACACGCCGGCCTAAGATAATATTTTTTCAATTTCAATTTGAGTCAGGTTTAAATAGTGGGGGAATCGCCTTAGGCGTAGCCCATAATACTCTCTTATTCTACCCCTAATCGTGTACAAGACACTGGGTGACGGGACTCGGCTCATCTGGGGTCAATTAAAGATCCCAGGATCGACACCTCAAACACCTGCCAACACACTGGTCGGGTTCAACGCAGGGAGATGTTCCCTACTCCGATCGCCAGGGAAGGCAGTACGGTTTTATCGCTTAACTTCAGGTTAGTCTTGACCTACTATCTAGGTCACTGCCCCTAAAGGCCGATGCAAAATGCCCGGTAACGAGAACGAGAACAGGAAGACACTAACGTTGAGAGCTTCGATGCACAACAGCCTGTGAAGCAAGCCGAGGGGAAAACAAATCAAATAACAAATGTGTTAATAATATTTTGTTATTTTGTTATTCCCCCTCATGTTTTTTTAATTTATTTCGCATATTACTCGCGTTATAAACCATCAATCAGCTGATAAAAAGTTTTAGGACGTGCACATCTTGATTCCGATTGGTTCCCGGTAACGTACGGAACGAGAACGTTACAGAAAGTTAAAACTTGGTGATGTTCCGTTGTCGTTGCCGGGATACGGGAACGACCGGCAACGGAAGCTTTATTGTGCATCGTGTCGTAAGTTAAACCCTGTAAATTCAAACTTTCTTCCAGTTATCGTTAACGGTAACTTTATCGTTACCGGGCAATTGTGCATCGGCCTTAAGAGTCCAACCCTTTACGGGTGACACCCTCCGGGTCCCAGAGCCCCAGGCGTTTCTTGGCTCTGGGGGAAAAGTGGGGCTTTTACCCACTACTTCTCAAACAATAGCAGGAATGAAGGTTGACTGATGTACCCATGCCTCAACCGTCTATCCGACTATCTTTATAACCAGCCACCCGTCTTGTATTTGTGCTGGTTCCACTCACTTCAGTGAGAGGGGACACGTGACTCAGACTCACGTGACCAAGTCCAATCCAAAAACATCCCTTTGAATGACTACTTTTTCGGGTAGACCGATAGAAAGTGTAGGCAAGTTATTAATAAATCACCTTGAAACACCAACGTTTCGTGGCCGTTTGTGGCCCACATTGTCAAGGTGACTGAAGATGTTATTGTTTAAGATGAAGGAGGTTGATAACCTTTGAAATATCGTAATCTTTGTTTATTTGAGTAGTGTATAGTCCAAAAAACATCATGATCTTAAACCAGACCTACTTAAAATTGTTTCACCTTTGTAATATGTTATTGTTTGTCGTCTTCTTCCTCGCCGCATCTCGCCCCCTCCTCACGTGACCCTGGACCGCCCCTCTTCCTTTGCGATCTGACCTTGTTGCGTCTGGATGGCGCCAGGGGTTGTTTGATGTATCACAGATGTCCATGTCTTGCTGAGGGGTAACTCTCGCCCGCGATTGAAATTGTTGTGGTTTTTCTTATTTCGATTGCTTCCCGTATGGTTCGTGGCCAGTATGAGGATTCTATTTCAAAATTTTGGTTTTGTTAAAAAGTATTTCGTGGCTATATCAGTGATGTAGGTTACCGCATGTTCTGCGATTGCGACTTTGTTACTTGTGCATATTTGGTGTGGCGTTTGTGCTCTGTAATGCGAGTATAGCTATTGTACGCCCTGTTTGCTATGTACACTTCTCCGCATTTACAGGCACTTGATAAACTCCCGCTGATGCTAATTTGAGCTGGTCTTTCACTGGACGTAACATAGGGGGAAATATTTTTCTGTCGGGACGAAGATAGTTCAGACATTATATTTGGGTTAAGATATCTTGCAATTTATCAGTCGTGTTTTTTACGTAGGGTATGAGGGCTGTGCTAATCGGTTTGTCTACACTTTCTTTCTCTCTTTTTTGTGGGGTTTTGTTTGAAAGCTTTTTGAATATCTGTTAATTTGTAGCCATTTTTTATGAGGGCGGAAGTAAGATGAGTTTTCTCTGATACAAAGCTATCTTCGTCTGACAGAAGTTTTGCACGGTGTACCAATGTGTTGATTACTGCTTGTTTTTGTTGAGGGTGGTTTGGGAAGATTCAGCATGTATAGGTAACGGTCTGTGTGTGTCGGTTTGCGGTATACTGAGTGTCCTAGTTTATCTTTCTTCTTTGTTACCATGACATCAAGAAACGGAAGTTTACCATCTTTTTCTTTCTCTATAGTGAACTTTATGCTGTTACTTTGACTATTCATATGATTGAAAAATACTTCAAGTTTAGGGTTTTTCCCTTACTCCAAATTTAGAAATAAGTCTTTCAATATATCGTAGATACAGTTTTGGTTTTAAGGCGCGGTATTCAGGGCTTCTACCTCAAATGCCTCCAGTATATATTGGCTACCGCAGGTGAGATTCGAGAACCATCGCAGCACCCCCATTTTGTTGTAATATTTACCATCAAAAAATAAAAAACTGTTGACTTGAGGCAATGAGAAGTGAGATCCGCTATGTGCTCCGGTTTCTTTTTCTCTTATCAAGTTTATAGCTTCGTCTACAGGAATTTTGTGAAAAGAGAAAAACACATCAAAGCTAAAATAGCATGTCGTTTTGTCAATGGAAATCTCCTTCAGTATTTCTACGAAATGGTCTGCTTCTGCTTCGAAATTCTGCTTATGGTTAAAGGCGAGGAAAGAGAACAAGTCCATCTCGCAAACATCAGCTAGTACTACTAAAGAAAACTAGAGGGCGAGCTCTGGAGGTTGTGTCGAGGATCTCTATACCCTTCCCTTGACGACCTCCACGCCGACGACTGTGACAACACAAACTATAACGACCCAAAAGACGTAAGAACCCTACCTTTCCTCCACCTAACCCGGGGGTTTGGGGGTAGAATAGGCCCAGAGCATGGCTCTGCTAATCGTAAACTGCGATTCAAGAGAAAAAGTCCACCTCGCAAACATCAGCTAGTATGAAGGGTAGTATTTTTCTCCCCGTAAAAATAGAGGCGAGCTCTGGCAATCGTCGTCAGGGACCTTGCCCCCTTCCCTTGACGACCTTCCCGACGACGATGACAATGACACAACGAACTATGACAAAGACGATGACGACCACGACGTGAGAAACCCCCCTTCCTCCCCTTTCCCGTGGCTGGTTCTGACTCGCATGGGCCCTCCCCCCCCCCCTAGGTTAGATCTGGGGCATATGACCTAACGGTTGACGCGTCCTTAATCCAAATAAACCAACAAAAAAAATCAACCAAATTTTAAATAATCCAAACAAGAAAAAATCCCAACATATTGTGGGTTAGAACTCTTAAAAAATATTGTCATGTTCAGGGTAGTAACTACCCTGTTACTGGTATAGTTTCATTGATTACTGCTTGTGACAAGAAAGTGATTTTCATTACCATGTCACAAGTATAAGGAAGTGTACTTGTTGTTGCAATGACCATTGCGCGTATGTATGACGTACGTATGTTGCTGACAGATTGATTATTTGTACTTAATGTGGCAATTTCGGGTGTATTTGAATTGCATGGACTAAGCATTTTTACATGAGCTAATAGACTCGCACGCGCTCTTTTTCGGGGAACTTAGTTGCGACATAAAGGGTGACTTTGCATTTTGACACTGCAAATTTCTGCTAATTAATTGGACTTTGAATCAAACTCGGTGACTGAGGAGGCGTAAGCCCAGTTTAGTGGGAGTTACAAAATTTTACCAGCAAACGAACAAGTCGTCTTTGGAGAGCAAGCGCAATGGTGTTCCGACAAAGGATCACTGTTGGGAAGATTAGTCTGTCTGTGTGTGTGTGTGTGTGTGTGTGTGTGTTAGTGTTCATCGCATTGGGTAACATTTCCGATGCGGGGGTTATACCCCTACCCAGCGTTAGCTCATAAAGGGTGACTTTTGAGGGCACACATTTTTGGGGGAAAACTCGTATTGCCTATAGTTATAGGCTGGTTGATTAGATAGGGGTTTAGTTAGGGAGCTGGTCTTTGTCGCCGGAAGTGTTTAGTATTTAGGGGTGGGGAAAAAACAAAGATTATATTTTATTCTGACACTGATGATTGAAAATTTAAAGCCCAAAGGGTGGGGTTGGAGCACTGCGCGAAGCATTTTAAATTTTCGGTCATTGCGAAAGACTGTGTGTGTAGCCTGGCACTAGCCACTTCTGCGAGGGAAAACAGGTGATTCTATTTCTCGTTGACGAGTGCCACGGTATGTCGTTGATTTTCATGAGGTGTATAAGTTCGATTTACTTCCTGTATATCGCTCCATTGGCATTCCAGAAGAGAGTAGGTAAAGTACGCCTAGGGTCCATAATGTAATGACTGTTCGGCTAAAGCCTTGATAAGTCCTGCTAGAGCGATTATTTCTGGAGTAGGCCTGAGACGTGTGATTGCCCTCGGCTTATTGACAATCAATTTCAAGTCTCTTCAGCGAGGTGGAGGAGGGCGAGGAGTGCTGGTGAGGGGGTTGTGGACCGTATGATGAGTTTTCGGTAATTGGGAGTGGGGACTGTGGGGTTGCGAAGGTGATGCTACATTAGCATAAGAACTCCGTTCTAGAGTAGGTTGAGGGGGACCCCACCTGTCTGGGCTGTGGTGTTATGGATTTCTTGTTGGAGTATGTAACCAAGGGTTTGCTGACTCTGACTTTACTTGCCGGTCTCGTGCTTGGAGAACGGCGCTGTCATCTGCGCGAAGAGGCCGGGTGATACTCTCCACAGTTTGTGCCTTGGCTGGGGTGGTGCGTGGCTTGGGCAACTCGCTTTGATTTTGGGTAAGGGCGCTTTGAAAGCAGGTATGAGGAGAGTGCAAAATTAGGAGCTGTGGCCAAACGCTGGCAGTTATAGCACTGGCGTGGGTACCGTGAGGTCCTCTTAACGCTCAATAGAAACTACTCGGTGATAACAAACCTTCTCAAAGAGATGTGGAGAGGTTTACCTTTATCCACACCTGCAGACGATACTACGAAGAGGGGCTTGGTGTCTGATTCCCTCAACAGCGCGGTGGAAGCGGCTGACGTCCGTTATGGCAACCCTTGTACTGAGTTCTTCTTTGATGTCTTCGACGTCGACAGTCGGCTGAGAGGCCTCGCAAGAACGATCTTCTTCAACTTCTGGTCGGCTGTCTGGAAAGTGTATAACTGCGGTCTACTCGCGGGAAGGCTTGTTGACAAGGTCTGCATACGTAGACGGTTTGCTGCCCGTACTTTAAATGGTCTTTGGTAGATGAAAGGGTGAAATCACCATTGATTGTCTTAACTAGTTCTAACATCTGAACGATATGTTTGGCACGCACGAACACTGTGATCGGAGGTACCCGTTCTGAATTATTAATAGTTGAGTGGGTGTGATGATACTAGAATTTTAGCTGGTTGCTCCTGGTAATTCATGGGTTAATGTCATCCTGGTCGTCATCCATGGTCGGAATCTTCACAGTGATGTGCGATATGCGTATAGTCCTGTTTCGTCGGCGGAGCGAGAAGCGGTTCGACAGAGGGATCTGTTTTAGTGACTGTGAGGTCACAGTGCGGGAAGTTGAAGGTTGACTTAATTGAGAGAGTTGATGTTTTGTTTTGTTCGAAAGTGGTGGACTGCACCTATTTCTTGAGCGCTTCAGGTTTATCCTTTGGCACGGAGGCATTGGTGTTAATGCATAGTGTTCATGGATCTGTCTTGTTTTCTTTGATTGCTGACTGGGCTGCTACGTTGGCGGTAACATACAGTTGCCTGAGTGGAAGTTTGAGGGGGTCGGTCGGAAGCCATGACTGACGAATCTGCAAAGCTGCGATCGGGTTTCTTATCATACCTCTAGCACTCGCCGAGTTGGGCGACGTGCCAGAGGACGAGTCCAAATTCGGGGGATGAATTCGAGCTCGTAGTTGCAACGCACTGAGTTTGGCCAGACAATGATGAAAGCAACAGCTGCGTTCAATAAACTATGAATCTTTTAGTTAATATTAAACGTTAAAGTAGTTATGTGACTATGTAATATCAAAATAAGAACAGTCGCTATGCGGCTGTCTATAAGCATTTGATAATAATACTCTGCAATGGATTATATCCGAACTTCCGGCCAACGTTGTGCTCGCCGCTTTACGCACGACGACGCACTAGACACATCCGGACACTCGCGAGCTCTGACTCGCGAATGTGTGTGTGTGTGTGTGTGTGTGTGGGTTGTGTGTGTGTGTGTGTGTGTGCTTGTGTGTGTGTGTGTGTGCGTGTGCGTGTGGCGTGTTGCTGTGTGTGCGTGTGTGTGTGCGTTCCCACCGAGAACAATAGTTACTTTGGTAAATAACATCTATTCCAAGGGCTAATCAACCTCTCAACTTGACAATATAACGAGTAAATTCGTTCGTTTCGAACGTCAGTACAAGCGATAACTTGCGGCAAAAACAGTTGTAAGAGAAGCGCTCCCATCTTCTCATGTCCACTCTGGCGGCGAACGCTGGAACGCGCTTAGTGAGGATAAGAATCTACACATGCTATCCTCGCGCGTAAGAAATTAACTAATTGAGATTAAGTATTGTGATGTTCTATCGCGGCACACAACAAACAGCAGCGCATGAATCTAGTCCTTCAACATCTCTAATTTTAACAGAAACATAATTCATTCCGTGGAAAAATGCCTTGGAGACACTGAAAACGTAATTCAAACGCCGACTGGTTAACCAACTATACCTACTGTTATTTTGTTAGTTCCCATTTCGCGTAAACGTTGAATGTTATCTGTCCACATCCACCTTACCACTTGCCATTAAAGTGTATATTTGCTGAAGCACTTGTTGAAGATAAGTGACTGAACACATGCACTGATCGTTATTCGTGTCAAAATCTACAGAAATTACGGAAACAAAACACAGTCCTCTCACTTAGGTATGAATTCAGATCAGATCTTTATAAAGAGGTGGTCTTCATATATATATTAAATTCATACCTATTTGATAAGACCTAAATTCATTTTTGGCTTAACAAATCAGTAGCCTAGAATATATCACATAAATGGGCTAAAGTCCAGATTTAACAAAACCAACCTTGCCGGGATCGAACCATGCCTCCCAAAAGAGCCACCGAGACCGCGGTAGTGTATTTGTTTGCTGAATTAATTGGTGCATTTGAAATTTTTTAATAATTGGATGAGCGTAGCGGAGCGTAGCGAAGATGTCCATTTCATACACTGGAGGAAAAAAAACGGAATGTTTTTGTTTGTTCTTTTCCTTCCTTCTTTCTTTTTTTTCGTATTTTTGTTTGTTTGTCAGCACTATTCCGGCTAATTGATACTTCCGATGGGCGTGAAATTTTTAATGGAGCCTTCGAAATCTCTGAACTTAGAACTGCCCATACGTTTTTGAGCGCAATCGGAAATTTTTTCTATAAAAAAAAACGCAATTTACGATTTTTTTAGGGGGGTTTTTTAAATATTTCTTCGACTTAACACCTACCGCTTTATCCCCGATTGTATGATTTTTTCACGAGAACCTTAATTTTATGAATTAAGATATTCCTGTGAAATTGATCGTAATCGAAAAATTATTTTATCATGAAAATCGAAATTTTAACGGGTTTTTCTTTTTAAACAATTCTTTGACTGTAACACCTACATGGGCCTTTATCCTATTGTAATGATTTTTTCACTAAACCTTAATTTTATTAATTAATTACTCGTGTTAAATTTGAGCGCAATCGAATAATTATTTCTTATGAAAATTGCAATTTTTACGATTTTTTTTTAATTACGATTTATTAAAAAAAATTAAGTTAATTTTTTATTAAATTGTAATTTTAATTTTAAAAAAATCTTCGACTAAGTAATAATTTTTTTCGACAGAACAACAGAAAATCCGCGTAACACATGGCAAGCTTCAACGCATCAATTCCAAGTACGCTCATCCAACACGCGGCGGGACCTTAAGCGTTTTCCTATTAAAGTGAATATCAAATTCCTTATTAAATCACCACTCCCAGTTATATAGTTAGTCCGCGCCGCGGCCAGAGGGAGACCATGTTCAATTCCTGATTTTGTTTATAGTATTTTATACCTTGGTATTGTCGTATCACAATAAACAATCAAATCCCCTAGAGTGGTTGAATAAGGTTAAAAAATTAAGTAATTGCATTTAATACCTGGGCCTACCATGATTCCGAGAAAAGTAAGCACGAATACCATGTTGACTTGTTATTCCAATGTTCTTTTAATTGGTGTTTTGTCCAGTAATTTTTTACTTTGGCATTCTAATAATTTATGAACGCATAATGTTTATTGTTTACATGCTTTATTGTCTTCACTCTTCACAAATCCTTGAGTGGCTTAATTGTTGGTTGCTTTGAATTTAAACGCTGTGTGCTACTCTAAATTGTCATTACCATTCTATTAGGCCATTATAGTTATAGAACATACTAAATTTTTTGCTTTGATATTAATAAATTTTAGTCATTATATTGATATTATTTTCAAAGTATGTTGGCCTCTGTAACGTTTGTGTAACGTTGTGTAACGGCCACAAAATAAGCAGTTTATATCATGTCTACGGTTTCACAGGCGCCCGACAAACTATATCCGTAGGTATTTTAATTTAATGCTGATATAAATCTATATAAATATCTAGAATACTTTTAAATAAATAATACTAGATTTGAATTCAAATGACCACATGATACCTATTCTATTTCCCAAACCTTATGTTGAGATCTTTTCCTTGTTGCACTACTGCACATACGCAAGCTGTGGTAAAGAACGCCCTCTAGTGGTTTTGTTATGAACTAGATTCGAACATTTTTGTGAATGGAAGAAGGGAGTATTAATGTTTATTCTTTGATTGCAAGTTGATGAAATACAGATTGTCTTTATTTAAACAGTGTTTATTAAGTAGTTAGCTCGTGCCAGACCTCCAGAACAGATTCCAAGCTATTCCAGCTAACATTTCCAGAAGTGCGATAGGAACCCTTGTAAGTAACACCCACAATAACCATCAAGCCATCAAAAGTAGAAGCCCTGTAACCATGGCAAATGCAAAATTTCATCATTGCTTTTCAACGACCGAGATCAAGACATTGCCGACTTGCCAATACGACGTCATAACCTAGAATGTCATCGCCTATCAGTCCCAGAAAGCTTTAGCCTAAGTCAAACCCAGGGCCAGAGACTAGAATCCAACCAGAAAGTTTTTAGATTTCGACTTTGTGCTCACAACCAGGTGAGCAACAACCAGTACGCCCAGAACAAAATGTTGAACATGGACCAACCAGAGACCTAACGTTTTCCACCAAGTCTAAGGCTTAACCCGGCAATTTTGCAAACCAACTAGCTAGAGATCATCTCTGACCAGACATCATCAGAACCAGCCACCATCACCCACATGCACCTAATCAAACCTGATAGAGACGGAAGGAAAAGGGAAGAGATGCTGATGAAATTGCTATCTACAAATCTCAACATGCGCATCAACACTTGAGTAGACCCACAGAGCAATACTGTAATAATGCAGATCTTGCAAAGGCATAAAATAAATTTAGTGGCACAGGGAAGTGTGCGGAGCTTGTAATGGATCGATCATTGGAAGCGATTGCTAAGCTCCCCGAGGCCTGAAAGCCTTCATATTGGATCAGCCAAAACACATTTGGTAAGAGCAGCAGGGCATTGGAGAGGAGGAGGGGGGAGGTATGCCTCGAATGAGTGCAAATTCGCCAACTTGACTCTTGGTCCCATTTTCATAAGCCGCCTTCGAGAAGACATTTGGGTCTAGCATAAGTGTTCCAGAACTGTGGAAGAAGTTACAGAATGGGTCCAACAAAGGACAAGAACCAACTTTCTCTGTACTTCCAGAAGTTTCGAGGTACTAGCGAGGATCTCAACTGCTTGGTGACACCAAGCGCCAATTCTGCTAGGCTTGCTTCAGCATCGCTGTATCCCAGTTGATGTCCAGACCCACTTTTTTTGGAAACTCGATATCTCTTCAAGGACGGTCGGAGAATTTGAGAACAGAAAAGGAGTCGTAACCAGAGAGTCCCAATTCAAGCTTCAGCCCCCGTGAGAACGCTCTACACCTCCGACAACAGTCCGACGTATACACAGAAATTTCACGCGCCATTCCTCATCCCAGTCCCAGATACCGGTAATCCTAGCTGCTAATCAGTCAATAATCCCTAATGTAAATCTTTTCAGTTCCGTACTAAGCCTAACTACCTGAACCTGAAGGAGACCAATGTGTTTTCAATGTACCAAGTATGGCCACTTAGGTAGGGATTCCCAGAGCCAACTACGTTCGACTGTTTTTTTTTAAATGTCACAAATGGACAACCAACCACTTTGTACAGATCTCAGTTTATCAGGACCTCGGTTCAGTAAACCAGTCACTGACGCGAACCTCTGATTGTGAATGATAAGGAACGGTCTGTACTCCAGAAATACATAAAGTTCAGTCCATAATGGCACCTTATAGGCCTTACAGGATTTATAGACCAGGGCAGTTTCTGATTTTTGTACTATTCAGGCACTTCTTCATTCGTACGGGTTTGGCTGTGCATCCTACTGACAGCGACTGTTTGTTTTGGAGATACAAATCCACCCGTTCGCCAAATTGGCAAAATTGTTTTGCTGATGTCGAAATCGATGGGTCATTGGTATAGATATTCAACTTGCTCTTGTACCAGGATCATGCCCAGGACAATGGAGATCCTAGTCGGCAGGACCTGGACTGACCCTTCATCATGTTGTCTCCTTAAGAGGATGACAACTTAACTATCAGTCAATCGAAGCCGATTCGCCGTTTTGGTGAATGGAATTTACTCCGCTGTTCCGTCCTTAAACGTTGGCATTCCCAAAATGTAGTTTCTTTCTAAATGATCTATGAACTTTATCAAGTTGGTTGTGCATGAATGCCAGTTTCCGGATTGGCAATCATTGACCGACGTTCGACGAGGACTCCGTCCGCTGATTGACATCCAGGATGATGCGGCCAAACCGTTTCCAGTCTTCAATTCTAATGTGTGTTGATATCAGTTACTTCAAGGTGATGTGCATCGCCAGATGTGAAACCGGTTCAAGAAGCGTCCAGTTATCAGTGACAAATTTCAACCTCAGAAACAAAATCGAAATCAGATCTAAGGGATAGCCCAGGATAACCAGTGAGACATTGAGCACTGCACAGCTTGTCAACGGAGTTCCGCGACCGTTTCGCATTGTTCTCTTGAAGAGTTGGGGTTACCACCCTACGGAAATGGACAGTCAAGAGATTGAAGGAAGTCGGTCCATTCACTGTAAGCCATACAGAACCAACCAGGCTGACAGAGAGCGATCCGCCAGATATGTCACGATTGGAAGATCCGTATTGTCAGTGAAACTCGCTCACCTTATGCGCAGCCCAGTACTGCTTGTTCGCAAAAAAAATGTAAAAACCGTCTAGTAGTGATTACTTCAGTTAAATGCACAACCGTGAAAGACTCGTACCCCCTGCCTCTATTGATTCCCAGCTTGGAGAAACTGTCCCGGGTGCACAATGTCACTATTTTGGACCTGGCACAAGGATATCTCCAGATTCCGCGACCAGATGCCTGCAAAAATCTAAAACCGCTTTCATTACTCCTGATGAAACTGTCGTTTGAACGCAGTGATTTTTGGTTTGACGAATGGCCCTAGCAGAATTCCCGAGCATGATAAATAATGCCTAAGAGCCCGCTGTTCAGGGGGGGGGGTGGGCACAAGGTTGCAATGTGTTTTTACCTCGACGATCTGCTCATAGCAGCTCGCAACTTTTGCGAAATGATGTAAGTTAAGACCTAGTATTTGAAGCTCTTCGATTCGCGCATTTGACTCTACGCCTAACAAAGTTTGAGTTTGCTCTCAAAACCATGGAATTCTTAAGGTTTTGAATCAGTGAGGCAGCGTTTCAACCAGGAAGACGCAAGTGACAGCCATAGGCAGATTTCCAATTCAGAAGACTACTCAAGTGAAACGATTCCTAGGATTACAGGCTACTTCTGGCGTTTCATCAAGCGATACGACATCAATCTCAGAATCCTTAACAGACTTACTTGTAGAACGAAGTCTTCAAATGGAGTGGTCCTCAGAAACAAGCATATCGATACCCTTAAAATGAAACTGACCACTGAACCAGTTCTTGCCTATACAATAGAATTGCCAGAACAAACGCCACACTGATGCAGCTCAACTGGCTTGGCTGACTACTTCTTCAGGAAGGTAGTGATGGTCACTTTCATTTGGTGTTTCTGTGGTCTCTAAAAGACAACCGAGGTAGAGAGGAACTACATCTTCGAGTTGGAATTAATGGCGATTGGTTTTGGGCAGTTGACAGCTTCGGCAGTTCCTATTAGCATTCCCGTTCACTATAATCACCGTTGCCAGGCGCTTGTATACATGAATGCAATGCAAACAAAGAACCCCAGATCGCCCAGATGGAGTCATTTACTCCAAGAGTAAGACAACTTGAAATTCTGCATCGCCCCGGGTCAGATGGCGCATTAGATGCCATTGAGCCGTGGCCCCGTTGTCTCCATCAGATACTCTAGAATCAATCACAGAGTCCAGACTGGAGTATTTGTCTCCCTGACACTGGAAGACCAAGTGTTGATGGATTCATCTAGTGACCCGACCTACGAGAGGTTAATCAGAATTGTGAAGTTACCTACGGATGAGGGCGATCAACCACTGAGAACATTTCGCGCAATGCGTTCACACAGAATCGGTCGTCTTGCAAAAAGGTACACGTGAGTAGAACAACCCCTTTTTGTTTACCGAACTTCAATGAGGAAAGTATTCTAGTCAAGTTCCATGATCTTATTGGACATTTTGTTGGACCGCACCTTGGAGCTTATCCGTGACACTACTGGTTTTCTGCTACTGCGAAGATATCGAAGCAACACATTCACTTTGTGTAGAATGTTTTAATTTACAAGAAACACAGTGGTAAGGTCTAGACAACGTTTCTCCATCCTATTCCACCAGGCAACGTCCCTTTGAAATCGTACACCTTGACCACCTAGGTCCGTTTGTAAAAGTACGAAAGGCAACCATTTACTCGCTCGTGATTGTAGACAATGCTACAAAATTTGTCCAGCTTTAACCCCTCAAATCGACGAAGTGCCAGTATAATCAAGGCCTTAAATGAAGCTTATAATTAAGTCTGGATTACCAGAGACGTTAGTTATGACCGAGGCACAGATTTCTTCAACAGCGTTTGAAGAGTCTGTCGCAACCAAGGTATCCGCACATACTTAATTCTTCCCAGACATCCTCAGGCGAAATGGACAAGTAGAACGAGTGAACCGCACTCGTTGTTCCTGATGATCTCAATCGCAACACAGGATCCTCGTCAAAATGACTGGGTCATTCAATAAAAAGACATGAAAGAAATCTGAACAATACTATAAATCAGTCAAGCAGGAAGAACTCCGTTTCATGTTTCTCCATGGATATGTCGCAAGATTTGTCGCGATGCTCTCGGCGAATGGCAACCACCCCAGCTAGTGACATCTGGGACGAACCATCAAACATCAACACTAAGCCAGACAAGCCGTCTCAACAAGTCAAGAATGAATATGTGTGGAAGAGACAAGACAACGCAGAAGCGCATAATTGGAACAAGCTACGATGTCGGTGAATTGGGTTTATCATGTCAGCGTGCACCCGTACACACTGGTCTCCCACGAAGTACACAACACCTAAGTACCGCGGGACCTCTCATCGTCACCGAGCTGCTTCCGAAGTGACACTTACAGAGTATCACACTTGCACGGGGAAGATACTCCAGGCAGCTATCATCGACCACAGCATCTGGCTCACACTCAAAGGGTGGAAGTGCCGCAAATATGTGGGCAAAACGATTTGACTCAATCACTCTCAATCAGATAAATTAGCTACTACTGCGGAATCTACAGACCCACATTTTCAGAACGATTCCACTGCAGACGCGGACTACCAAAGACCTCGACTTTTAGGAGCAGGCAAACGGCCTGAATATCTAAAAGATTTTGTAGTCTATGCTCTCTGGCACTCCATTAATTTTTACCATGTCTGAGGGCAGACATTTTGTCAGATCCCCGAATGTAGAGATCTTTTACTATGTTGCACTACTCAAATACAGCAAGCTGGTGGGGAAGACGCCTCTAGTGTTTTGTTATGAACTAGGGTCGAACATTTTGTGATTGAAGAAGGGAGTATATGTATTATTTGATTGCAAGTTGATGAGATACAGATTGTCTTATTTAAACAGTGTTAAATTAATTAGTTGCTCGTGCCAAACCTCCAGAACAGATTCCCCAGCTATTCAGCTAACACTTATATATTTCACTGTGCTTGTGTAAGGATCAATGGGTGTTTACAAGGTATCCTCACTCGGCGGCCATGACGGTGGGGGGGCTACGCCCCGCGACACTAGCGCATTCCTCTTGTGATTTGAGTCCTCTCTTGTCATTCGCGAGGGCTGTTTGGCCTCTGTTCTCTTATACAGCCTGATTTGACATGTGTTTTAATTTGGTTTCAGATAAAATGGGAAAATTTAGTGTGGACAATTTATGAGAGGACTATGCCACTGCACAGGTACATCTAAAGAAAAATGGAAAAGACTGGAAAGGTAGTTTGCACATGTTTAAGCTACCTACTGTTATTAGATAGGCCTACCCTGCGTATATATAGATAAATTTCGAGGTTGTCGTGTTATGTATAATGAGTTTGTTCATTTTGAATAACTAAACTATTGGTTTTCGGTTCCTCAACGTATTAGATTCTTGTGAAGTTAATTGATTAAAATGTTGATAGAGATCGAGTCAACAGCTTACCTTGCTTTAGGCGAGGTGGCTGCCATGAGTAAACACAAATAAATATAAAAAACAACTAACCACTTATTGTCACAAGAACGTTCGGCTTTGCATCGTCGGTCGTTCTGATCTACGCTACGAAACTGTTTGACGCAGGAGAGTGAATTTAGGGGAGGAGGGTAGATAATGGAGAAGTGGGGTGGTGAACCTGCTAGTGAGGATTGTGAGGACTGAGCAGTACAGTAGAAGGAATAGATGAAACTAACGGTAAAACCATGCTGTTCTTGATTCAAAGTGCTATGTCCACCTATTAAACATTGCTCTTCTCAAAAACCTTAGAAATACAATTTAAAATACGAACTATGTCCCTGTTTTCCTTCCTTAAGATTGTCGTAACCCGGCCACTTTTAAGCTCTTTTGGAAATATACATGATTGAAATACATATTAATTAGGTATGTGATGGTTCTATTATTGCTCCTGCCATTTCTGTTCTTTTATAAGATAGCTTTATAAGCTTCTGTACCTACAGTTAGCTTTATTTTTTAATGTCGGATAATTTGCAGGGTTTTCTGCTTCGGTTACATTATTAAGATTTGAAGGAGTGGTCCCGTTTCCAAAAGAACTTTTCCGCCGTTCTATTCCGATTTTGCTTTTCCGTAAGGTTTTAACGGCTAGTTTATAAAGTAGTCATTAATACGTTTCAAATTTGTTTTGGATCTTTGAACTGTGTGCTCATTTGTGCCTCACGTGTGATTTCAGGTTTGTTTTGGGTTTCTTCTTTGTACCCCGTTCGGAAGTTATTACTTTCGCATATTGCCTATCCTATAGTAGCACTGCACTGTAGCACTACCTGTCAATGCCATGCAGGGGCCATGGACATTATCTTAATCGTCCGCGCACCGGCCATGGCCACAACACTCTAGATGGTCCATTGCAACGTTTTTGCCGCGAGTACAAAGCCTAAGTCATTGGACGATTTATAACATGCACATGGCATGGTAAGCTTAAAATATCCATGTCTTACTTTTCTGGACCATGCGTGCTAATCGGCGGCAACGCCCATGGACGTTTAGCGCAGGAGGCCCATGCACGTTTAGTAAACTTTTAGAGAGTTAGTGTGCGAAGGCCCGATGCACGTTGATCGTCGCTTAGGCATGCCCACACTCGTCGGATGGCCATGCAACGTTTTGGCCGTATTACAACCAAACCCTTGGACTACTTTTAAACATGGCACTGCATGGTAACGTATAATATCCTGCTATTTATTTTAAAATTGCGTGTAATCCGTATGTTACGGGCCATGCACGTTATCGCGCATAGGCCATGCAACGTTTTTGGCCGGGGCGAGTACAATCAATTCTATGGATGATTTTTAAAATGCTACTTGGCATGGCTAGCGTGGTACTGCCACGGAGCTGGCATGCTTGGAGCAACCATTTTAACCATTAGAAAGGCTCGCTGCCATTGGCGTAGCTAGTCAAGAAACCCTCCTACGACCAATCAAAGTAATAAGTTGGTTCTTGGAAGCGGGCAATTACGACCTGAATGACTACACCATTGGTGTATGCGTGCTATAGAATAGCCGATTAAGACGTATCAAACTAAGACCCATCAAAATATTAATTTCTAATTAGGCTTGCCAAAACAATTAGCGGCAATTAACATGAAAGTGCAATACTCATCACTCATTATTTATCCAATTTGTCAGGAGAGACTGTTCGTGTTTTTTTTATGTTTACACTTGAAGAGGGACAATCGTCGTCTTCATGTGGAACGAGGATTGTGACGCACTATTTTTTTTAAATTGTTTTAATGTGCACTATAAACAATTCACATTAATTATAAAACAACAATAAGATCGAGAACACACGTAGGACTTCTCTTATCATCCATGCTTGACGAACCGCTGACTCTTGGGGCACGCCCACTCTGTTGATGCCCTCTGGCTATGGTGCCACCATATTGCGTCGTACCCACATGGCCACGTACGTCACGTGATGTCGATTGAGAATGTCCGTTTTTATCGCGAATTATTATATTACTGACTTAGCGGAACCATGTCAACGCTTTCGTCCTAAATGAAAACTGTGCAGAATCACATCCGTGTGATAATTGCGCTCACTTACTTCCCCCGATAAGTGGGTTCTCAGTTTTAGCCGGACCGTCCGCGACGCATGCGATCCACATATGGCTAGCCAGTTGTTTGACAAGTCATGGCTTATGAATGTGCAACAATGCTTAGGTTTTTATAATCAGCTTTATTGATAAGTGCACATGAAGATACAAACAGTATAACAGTATTACTTAACACAGATACGAAGTTGTCGGCCATAACTGACCAGGCCTAAAACCGTCACGTGATGGCGCGCTCCTAGTGGCAGAACGACCGTATTATCTCCCGTTCGCGCCTAATACAAACATGTGACATGCCCCCTTTTTTTTTTATATATTTTTTTTTTAAATTTATTTTTATTTTACTTATATTACATTTATTTAAGTAAATATATCTGTGAGCTGAAGCCTAATCAAATTGTTTGTTAACATAGTAGCAACCTGTATGATTTAAATGAATTATGATTTGTATCTGAGGTAGATTTATTATTCTTCCTCCCAGGGTGATCCGGACCGCCTTGGCTGGGAAGATGGCGGAGTCTCTCTGCGATCTGTATTCGGATCCATGGCCGAATTGGACTCGGTGCCGGTCTTGTAGGCGGGGCCGTTCATAGTCTGGTGTACCAGGGACTTGTGTACCTCTCTGGTTGGGGTGAGTGACGAGTGTAGGGGGTTTTTTTAGTTGGGGTTGCATCTGTTAGCTTTTGGGATTACTGGGAGAAGGTTGAATGATGGTATTGGTCGTAAGTGGACCGATTGTCGCGTTACCTACCTTGACACCTTCTGAGTTAGGATTTTGTTGTAGGATCGTGGGGTGGTATCACGTTCAATAAACAGTTCGCAGGACCATGATTCGTTTAGATTTTCTCCACTAGACTGGTTGTTCAGGTAATAATGGAGAGAGTGGTTTAAATGTTGATCATGATGATTTTTCTGCTTTTCTTGTATATTTGTCCTTTGTTTTACAAGCAATGTTGTTGGGAATAATGGTTTGCGCAATTTGTTTTGAAACGGAACGAATGGTCTCAACAGCCTACCCATTACATCTGCCGCAGGGGATGGTAGATTCTGCTTCGGTGTGGATTGTAGTCATTATTGCCATTGTCCGGTCTCGTCCCGATCTTACGGCCCTTGATGATTAAACCTTTTATTGTTACAGAAGGATCTCTCTACATGCATTACTTTTGGGTATAGCGCTAGATGTTATGTGGTTAATGTCCCATTTTTCCAAAAATTTGACAGCAATGAGGAGTCAATGGTGTCCTTGTCACTCATTGTGAGGGGATTCCATGAGTTCTAAAAATTGTTTCAGGTTGTAATAACCACTTTTGATGTTGTTGTTTGTCATTTCTCGTACTTCGACAGAATTTTGAGTGATAGTGCCAGTCACGAGTCATGTACGTCTTGTTTTCCGCTTTCAGGAAATCCACTCCGATCTTTCAGGGGAGTTTAGGAATGTCGTGAGGCACAGAGGTTTCTCTTGTATTTTGCTCTGAGTAACTTTGACCTTGGACATGCTGAAAATCATGGT